>JBBMKB010065943.1:0-15284 GCA_037833945.1 Alaria marginata
ACCAAAAGTGGTACACGAAAATATCATAGCCGAAGCAAGTCGTACATCCGTCAAAGAGATAAAAGCGAAATCGGAAGCTGTACGACACGCGCGCATCATGATTTTATATACTTGCACTGCGCACTGCTGCGCGCTCTACCTGTGTAAAGGTCTATTACAAGAAGGCTAGAAAGACCGTACACACTGGTTTGTTGTTGCTTTGTTTCTTTTTTAGGTTGCTATGCTTGGGGTCTCAAAAGGGTATAACTCTTGGGGCCTGTTTCGTCAAGAGAGAGCCATCTCGAGTTCGCCGAAGTGACCGTCCGTGCTTCAATGCGCAACACGTAATTGAAGCTCATGTGACTTGCAATGAGTGTTTTCTGTTCCCGGGTGTTTTTTTTTTCTGTATTCAAACACACGCTGCTGTCTGCTATGTCTGATGTATGAGGCAGAATTGCCTCATTTATCACTCTACTTAGAATACATGGTGCGATACACGGCACGTATGATGTGATAGCACGCAAGCGCACGCAGCAGCAGCTGGGAACTAAGCACAAGTCGTCGTATGGCTGTAACAATCGGAGTAGCATCGTGATCAACTTTATATGCGCTGTTTTTTCACTTCAAACCACAAATCAATTCCATCTGCATTCGATGTTCAATACCACCACACATCTACTCTGTACCTGGTATCATAGTCTATACCGGTAATATTCAATTAACTCAGTTCATCCACCGAAGGGTGTGCGACAGCTGCAGGAAGAGAGCGCATCAACGATGATGTATACAGCAAGCAACAGCCTCACCTCCTCCCGCCTCGTCTGCCGGTGTAGATGTGGACGACAGGGTTCTCGCCTCCTTGAAGGGCGACCCATCTCCCTCGAGCTCGCTACCATCCGTAGACGGAGCCCTCCCTCCGCCCACGGTCACCGCCGCCCCACCCCCAGCAGCTGGTGCAGCTTGCTCGCTGCTCTTCGACCGAGACCTCGAGAACAGGGGCATGGCTAACAACCTCTGCTAAATCTCCTCTTTTGTTTCTGTAATCAAGAACTCCACCACCCCATCTCTTTCGAGACACCCCTTCCCCTACCTGGCTCTATCGCCAGCTCCTCTCTCCCCCCTCTCGGTTATTATCTGTTCCCCAAGTAGCGGGGGGATACAAAAACAGCAGAGAGGATAGATCAGAGGCAGCGCGGTTCAAGATGGGTCGGCTATTCGCATACGCGCACACAACGCACCCTCGAGACCGAGCGGCTGGGCGAAGATCCCGAGTTCCCGCACTAGTAGAAGGGGCTTGAGTGGTCAGGTTAGAGTGAGAGGCACGCCAGTGTGTGACCTCTTGAGTCTCGGTTACAGCTGTTGTAATCGATCCAAACAACCAGTGATGATGTCGTCCTCGTTTTTTTTTGGCAGCAAACTGCAAAAGCTGCTTACCTCTCGTCAAGGTCATTTTGTTAGTCAACTTTGGACGAAATTTAAGGAACGTTTTATTTTTAGGTTTACTTGATAAATGGTTCTTATATTTTCGAACATAGGGGTTTGTCGTGTTCCGCTTTGATACCGCCTCGCACAATGCTGAACTCCCTCGAATTGCTACACACATGCGACAGCCACACTGCACAGAAGCAGCAGCACAGCAGCAGTAGCAGTAATGCACAGCAGTGACAGTGCCGTGTAGGCCATGAAGCTAGCTACCGTCGCTCGACATTCTAGTCGCCGTGCCCGAGATACGATCGAGAGAACGTCTAGACGACGCCCGTTGTCGAGCACGTCTATCGCGGCTACTGGCGACGAGGCGAGCTGGGTAGTAGCGCCGCCGCGTCCAGGGAGCAATAGCCTAGTTGAGCCACAATCGCTCCCTGCCAAGTTTGAGCCCCCGAACGGGAGTTGCAGGAGCAGCAATGGAAATGGCAGCAGCAGCACCACCACCAATGGCGGTAATAGCAACAGCAGACGAGCCGCCACCGTTGACTCCAGTGCATCGTCAGTGGACACCGGTGAGTTCCGCTGCACTTATTTTACATACGAGTACAGCAGCACATACCAGGTACACCTTTCTTGGGCCAGTACAAGCAGAACTTGAGTCGAGTTTGCGACCTCGGCTTTACCTACCTCTCTTGGCAGGCGAGGAGCCGCAGGCGGGCGTCGCCCACCGCGGAGAAGCCCCTCTTGGATACAGAGCACCGCAATATGCTTGATGAAACAAGCCAGTGATGACTGCTTTGAACCAGTTTGAACACTTTTGCTCCATACTGTACTGGTACACAGTACAAGGGGCTCCGCTCCGCGGGCGGCGCTCGCCCTAGGCTCATGGAGATTGAGCACGAGTCTGTATGCCGAAACGGGCAATGTGCAAGTGCCAAGAGGCGTAGTTGGTGGGCCGACCTACGGCAGACTTGATGAATTCCTAAGGAAGTTCACTGCGATGTTTGCGACTACGTCTTTCTTGCAACGAAAACTCTAAATAAAGCGAATTGTCGAAACACTACACGAAGGACAAGGCAAACTGGGAACACCGAAAAAAGTGTCGATACCTCGGTCCGAGCACCACCACCACCACCGCCACCACCGCCAGAAGAAGCTCCTTCGACCCCTCCCTGTTGCTCTCCGCCAGCCTTGACGCGCTTTGAGGGAGAAATATAACTCCTCAGACTCTCGGGTATAGCTGGCACCTCTAGACCGTGCTCGCGTGTGAGGTGTGAAGGGTCAAGGAAACGCCGACCAAACGCAGGCAAACTTCAACGTGCAAGAGCCAGTCTCAGGCTGTTTCCTATGCGGTCCAGATTTTGAGCTTCAGATTTTGACCAAATCGTATTTTCAGCGGTGTTGATAGGAAATCGAGAGGGTCTTCTTATGCAAAGAAATCGGATATATTTGAAGTTGGTGAGCGTGCGCCCAGAGATTCGAGCAAACGCCAACCAACTGTAGTTGGGGTTTCGCGCCGCGAAGAGACGCGCCGAGTGCAATGCACTGGGCGTCGGACCCAAGCGTCCGAGCCCACGCTGACTGCGTGTGGCGGCGAAACGACGAGCCGAGTGCGCCCAACCTGTCTTGGTATTTTGTATTTTGACCGAGCCCAGCTGACTGACTGATACGTATCCACGGAGAGGCACGCGCCGAATGCGCTTCTCTTGATCTCTAGGCCCGAGCCCGCGCCAGCCGAGCGTGGTCTGGCCGCGGAGAGACGCGCCGACCGCCAACTGCGCGCCAGGTGCGAGGCAACGTCGCTGTGTCGATGGTTCTGCTGCTGCGTGCTGTGTATATTAAACATCTTGAATTTAGAGACCATGACATTTTTCGATTTGAAAATCTGATGACCCAAGTCGTCGGATTTTGGGCCCAAATCTGACGACTTGGGCCATCGGATTCTCAAATCAGTTTTTTTCCGGTCCAATTTGGCGTATTCGGACTGCACAAGCAGATGCTTTCATTTTTGGGATGGAAAAATATTAATCTGAAGCTCGAAATCATAGAAAACAGCCTCAGTGCTGGATTTTTTTTGTTTTCATAAACGCTCGATTTTTTTCCTAAACAGACAGAAGCGCTATTGTCGTCGATTTTCGACTCGAGTTTTCTTTTTTTTCGATTATCTCTACCCGAGTTTTAACTTTTTTTCGATTTTTCTTCGATTTAACGCTTTGGGATTTATTTTTTATTGTTTTACCAAAATAAATAAAAAACGAAAAAAAAACGACGAAAATCAAAATCGATAACAAATGAGGCCAAGTGGACCAAAACGAGGCAAATTGAACAGAAATGAGCAAAGTGAGAAGATTAAAAGAAGGCTCGTCTCAAGGAGGGTTGCGTCGTAGACGCCTATGAATTATTTGTCGTAGACTCGCTGAGAGGCGCGATAGAGGCTGCGATAATAGTATGTAGGTCTATCCAGACGACGCGAGTACGAGCGACAGGCAACCAAGACGCACGCAGGAACGAAGCACATAGGCACACAGCCTGCCGGGAGATTTCGTCGCGAACAACGTTACCATATAGCCACGAAGACAGACAGTATCCACTACTATGATCACTCGTACTCGCACAGAGGTACGCACGCTGCTTAAGGCTGTGAGTTGGCTGACTATTAGTCGCTGACTACTACTTACGCATTACAGTATGTTGCGTGCGGTAACTGAACCCAGTTAAAACCGCACTCGGGATTAGTCTGGGATAACCTAGCGGCAGTATGACCTACGTAAGGATCAAGGAGTGTTTCGTGTTTGTGCCGGACTGGTGCGGTTGTGGCTCGCGGTCAGTCGCAATGTGTTTTATATACAGAAATATTTCAACGTCCATTGGGTAGGCTACTCCGCCACCCAACTACTACGTGGGACCATAGTAAATAGGACCTACGTTATACACAAAAAAACTATATATTTCCCTATTTTTACTAACAATATTTGGTTCTGTTTACTATGGTCCCCCGTAAAATAGTAACTACCAGGTACCTGGTAGCCGTCAAACTCAGCCAACCGCAGCCCTAATGCTGGTACTATAATCGGTGTAGAAGTTTAGTCTATGATAGAGCTCTGTTAATAGATCTCTACATAGACAAGAGATTGTACGTATGATATGAACCCGGTATATACCTCGTTTCGGCTCTATGATCCGATATGATTCCCACTGCTGTGGTCTGATATGCACCATGCAACTTAGAGGTGCCTGGAACGATCGTGCTGGTTGGTACCTACTGCTACTCCAAAAAAGGCCAGTGACCACCCAATGCAGTTACGTGTAATGTGCACTACTCTGTTGTATGGTGTGTGTTGCACGTATAGGTTGTAGGTACGGTCGATGTTATAGTAAGTAGGCAGTAGCAGCAGCAGCAACACTGCGGGAGGTATGAGGCAGAACGGGTATTAATAGTCAGCAGTTACGCCACCACCAGCGTGTAGCATCGCATTAAAAGCAAGAGGTACGAGGTGCGCGTTCGCTGGCGCGTGCCTACCCGGGCTGCCTGCCCGTGTCTTCAGGGTTTACCGCGTGTATGCAGGGTCCCTCCACGATTTTCTGTCGTGTTGTTGGTCCGGGGCAGTACGGCATGGGTACACAGTGGTCTCCCTATGTGCCAGCGAACAATACCGGCAGTATACCAGACATCGGCACTATTGGGTATACGTAGTTCCGATCCTGGTATCTACTATCAATAATTAAGCAGGTTCCAGTCGTGTCAAGCGAGTTCACCGGCACTGTACCAGCAATAGGCACTATTCAACCGGCACTAAAGGGAGACCCCACTGTAACATGATACCTGGTATCTGATACAACGCCCGACTACTCGTACTGCTATATATGATACCATAGTGAAGAGTAGTGAAGCGCTCGACTACTCGTACTGCTATATATGATACCATACTGAAGAGTAGTGCAGGTTGTTTCTGGCTCTGCTCGGGTTGATCACACGCGTTGGCTTGGATGTTGCTTGGGACACATGCTACTAATAGTACGATAGAGGTGCATCAACCATTGTTTTTTCTGGGGATCTTCGCTTTAGGCCTCTCTGAACCTCACCCACCAATTGCTTTTAAATGAACTGAAAGTGCAACCCGATGAACCAAACACATGGCCTAGGTATACCAAAAAATCGGATTGAAAAAACAAGGGATTTTCCGACGATTTTGGGTTAAGGAGCCCCGTCATTCAGAAACAAAAAAGTCAGAAAGTGCTACCTCTATCGTGACGTGTAACACCCGTCTTGGGTGTTATACTCTTAGCTGCTTGGTTGTTAAGGCTGCTGTGAGGTGGCTGGCTGTAGGTCGCCGACTAGTTAGTTATTACTGTTAATAGTTATTAGTTGGCAAGGTATTGCCGGTACAGGTATTAATAGCAGGGCTTTTCAAGGGTTATGAGCCGACCCGCAGGTCGGGTCAGGATGTTTTCAAAATCTCGCGGGTCGAGTCCGGTCGGGTCAGAAGGTATTCGAACTCTCACGGGTCGGATCGGGTAGGGCCGGGAGGTTTTCAAATTTCACGGGTCAGGTCGGGTCAGGATGGTCGGGCCGGGCCACCCTGACCCGACCCGACCCGCGACAAGTGACCCGACCCGTGAAAAGCCCTGATGAATAGTTGCGTGCGGTGGCTGCAGAGTTCTGCGTCTTTGCATCTAAAGCGTATTGTGTCTCGGCGTGTTGTGCTTTTTTGTAAATACGAAGTCAGTTAGTTGTCTTTTACTTCGCCACTCAATGTATAACTATTATGTTTTGTTGTTTGCCCCGACCAGACGTCTTCTGCAAAAACGGGCGAGCGGTTGCGCATCCGGGTAATATAGTAGGCGATCACGACTGCCTAAGTATAATGAGGCTAGAGGGGGTACCTTAACACTAGCCCACCCTGAAGCACCTTAAATACATATGCATACAAAATCAGGAACGAGTCACAGTAATTTCATCCGGAAACGTCTGCCACGTGCAATGAGGGGACGAGGTGATACTTTGGACAAACCGTAACGCCTCTGTTCATCTACTAAAAAAACAAACACTACCCCGGCCTTGCATAATAATGAGTACACCCCCCTTCCCCCCCCTCGGACACGCCTCCCTTCTTTGTATATTTGCAACTGTAACCACCAGAGCGACAGCGGTTTCAAAGCATCCTGGATGCCTACACCAAATCTTCCTGCATTGTTGTACTCCACAATTTCTTCCTAGCCCCCACCTCTGATTTACCCCCCCCCTACCCCCCCGAACACGCCCACCTCCTTCGTACAAACTGCGATTGTCACCACCAGAGCGACAGCGGGTTCAAAACATCCTGGATGCCTACACCAAGTCCTCCTGCACTTGGGCCCTCCCCTCCTTGGCCAACTACGTCAAGATCTCCGATGACGTAGATTCCCACGGCGGCCTTTGGAAGAGGCGGAAAAAGGGCCGGGAGGGGGGAGGTGAAGAGGTTTCGATTGATGGAGGGGGCGGGGAAGGGGGGGCACCTGAATCCGCGATTAAGGAGGTTGGCTACGAGACGCCCCGGGCTGGGGATAGGGATGGGGTTGGGGCGCCCGGACCTGTAGGGCTTCGCCTCAGCGGTAGCAGCGATGATGATGAAGAGGAGGAGGGGGAGGGGGGGGAGGAGGTGGAGGGAGGTGGGTTGGGCGACTCGCTGGAGGTTGGCAACGAGCTGATGCTGTCGAAGCTACTGGTGGGGCTGCACCGGAGGGTGAAGCTGAAGAGGAAGAATTGCTTCCCGCTCACGCCCATGTCGCCTCAGCAGAGGGACATCGACTCCAACCTGCACGGGTGAGGCGATTTAGCACGGTTATTTTAGCACTGCCCATCCGCCCTGGTCTGGTCTTTTAGGAAGATTTTGCCGCGTTCACTTCGCGGTATGCCGGAGGCGCAGTAAGTTTGGGCGAAACAACTGACAAAGCCGCGTCGTGCTAGAGGTATGTAACGTTTCGGTGAGCCAACCGACCCCAGTCCAGTGGTTGATAAAGAGAGTCAATGAAGTATGAGGAGGATCACCGGCTGGGGCAGGATGCCTTATCTAACCCAATACTTCGACGTATTCCATAGCCACGTGACGAAGGTGACTATGAAGAGTGGGTGGTGCTATTAATATATATATACCAGGTATCCAACAAAGTACATTGTTTCGGGTTCGGGTTCGACGAATCTCGCAGGCCAAATTTGATCTTGGAGGCTCTCCTCTCGCCACGTTCCAGAATCTAAGAGCACCCTTATCATAACCATCCTTGTTTCTCCAGTGCGCAGGTGTCGGTAGCGGTGGTGGTAGCAGAGGTAGCGGTGCAAGCGCTGCTAGTATTTATAAATCATTTGGCAAGGCTGTAAGTTGGCTTGACTGTAAGTCGCCTACTCTATATTTACGAGTAGTTCGCTGAATATATACCTGGTAGGCATTACAGGTAGCTGCATGCGGTAATTTTGCGTCGGAGTTCTGCGTTTTGGTGTCTTGACTGGTGCGTTTTGTGGTTTGCAATGCGTTTTACATCGAGAGAGACCGAAGTCAGTTGGTTGGCACACTGGCTGTGACTACTATAGTCACGTCCAACCAACTTACAGCCCAACCTATTGTTGACCGGAAAGTGATAATTAAACAGTCTGTGTTATTTAAGTTACACAGACGTCTGTGAAACTCTAAAACCAAGTAAATAGAAATGGCCAATTTTTTGGCCATTTTTTTTTCGTTGTTAAGCTCCACATGGGTCTAGGTTGGGTCAGGGTTGGGTAGAGTCACGGTTTGGGGTTAGGGTTAGGGGTAGGGTTAGGGCTAGGTTTGAATTGGTAAAAAAACATGCCAGTTTTGAAAAAAATGGTTACTTGGTTTTAGACAGACGTCTGTGTAATTTAAATTACACAGAAGTCTGCGTAATTATCACCTCCCTTGCCCCCGCTTGGTTCCGCTGCAGGCAAGAAGCGTTGGAGTATTTCAAGCGCATCCGAAGCCTTGGCGCATACCCGCCGTGGCCGATGTGCAGCTTGCTGGTGCAGCTGCTAGCGTCGGAGGGGATGCTCGAGGAGGCGGACGAGCAGTTTGCCGACATTCTGGCGCACGGGGTGTTGCCGACGGAGTCTTGCGCCACCATGATGATCCGCCTCAGGGTGCAGGTGTGCTGTCGGTGTCGATACGTGTCGTTTAGCAGAGGTGTTTCTTGTTCAGGTTATTTTTTTGTTAGGTGGGTAGTTTTGTAGACGTAGATTGATGTGTTGTTGTTATTTTTGTTACAATGGGTGGATAGTTATTTTAGACGTAGATGTCTTTTGTGATTTTTTTAGGGGGATAGCTTTGTAGACGTAAATGTGTTTTGTTATTGACGTAGCCACCATGATGATCCTCGTATTATATGGCTATTTCGTTAGATGTGTCGTTTTTTTTACGTAAATTTGTTTTGTTGTAGACAGAACCACCGTGATGATCCGTCTCCGGGCGCAGGTGCGATATCGATGTGTGCCAACAACACCTCTGCTGAAAACGGTCCCCTCTGCTGAAGACACGCCTCCTCTGCCTGAATCATGGCCTCCTCCGTCTGCAACACCCCTCCTCCTAACTAGGAATGATATCGGAAAACAAAATCAAAATCCAGCGCTGCTCCTCCTTCGCTTGAAACGCGCCTCGTCCGCTTTGAACACGTGTATTCCTGCTTCTTCGCTTGAAACACGCCTCATCGGCTTCAAACATGCCTCCTCTGTCTGGAACACCCTTCCCTCGTCCTGCCCGTCCTTCGCTTGAATCAATCACCACGGCGCGGAACAAACGATAGAGGGGAAATACAGCAGAAGCGATGGAGTTCCTGGAGGTGATGGAGGGGCTGTAAACATGCCTCCCCCGCTTGAAAATCGCCTCCCACTTCGCTTGAAACGCGCCTTCTCCGCTTGAAATATGCTTGAGATATGCCTCCCTACTCTGCAACACCCCTCCTCCTGCTCCTCCTTCGCTTGACTATTTTCACCACACAGAGGGGGAAGATAGCGGAAGCGATGGAGATCCTGGAGATGATGGAGGGCCGAGAGTACCAGCAGAAGTTCTGCCGCCCACGGTTCCGGTCGTACCAGCCGGTGATCTGCGAGCTGCTGCGGAGGGGGGACATGGACGGCGTGATGAAGCTGTGGAAGCACATGCAGTGGCAAAACATTCTTCCCAAGGTGACTATTTTTCTAGGGCTGGAAGTTGGCTGGTTTTCACGGCTAGTCATTGGTTGGGTGGCAGAGAAAAATTCAACACGCTGGCTTAGTATTTACTAACAAACGTCCACACCTCGGACAGATCGTGATCTAAATCATCTACAGCACATCCCGTTTCTGTCGTTATTGATATGCTGTGATGGGTCTGTATCTTCGTACTGTAGTACAGATCCAATCCAGGAAACATGAGCTAGATCGTACAGATCGTACGGCTCCCACCGGGTAACATGAGCTACTAAAGACCATACCGATCTTCAATATAATATCTAGATCATCAAGTAGGGATCGGTGACCTGTCGGAGGTGTGCAAACGTCACAAGTCGAGGCACACAAACGCGCCAAGTCAGACGAAAAAACGCAGAACAGCGCCAATTACCCTGCGTACTATTAATAATTACAGGGGAACATAGTATTCAGGACCAAACAGGGTGAGTATAAAATGTGGAATATATGTTTTTTTGTGTGTATCGTGGGCCCTGATTACTATGGTCCTCCGTACTAAATAGACGGCCGCGTGTACTAAAGCCCAGTAGACCTTTTACCAGGTTTTCGAGAAACCCCTTGATTGGTCAACTACTGATATTTCGGGAATTTTCATTGGTGAACACGCACACACAATTATTTTGCACCGGCACCCTGATCCCACCCGGACCTGATCCCACCCGGGGGTGCAGAAATATAATCGACCCTCCGCGGGAGCCGCCGGAGGCCGAGAGCGCGAAGGGCGAACCGTCGTTTCCCGTCTCAAATCGCAACAAATCGAGGGTTGGCCACACACACAGCCAGCAAATAAATTCTCGAATAAGTGGCAAGGTACCCTCCTACAGCCAGCCAACTAACTCATAGCCCAGCCCTATGGTTTGCGAGTGTTATACTTGTATGCCAATGTGGGGGTACAGGGGGAAGGTAAACACAGAAGATTTCTGTCCACCTTTCCTCCTGCGGTTCTTGCCTTAATATTTATCGCGAGAGGGGGTTCAGCCGTCCCTTTCCCTCGTCAACATTTTAAAGTCGAATTTTGTTTACTCACGAATAAAGTATCGCTTTCCACTGTCAATGCGAAGTGTTCACTCCAGAAAGATTCGAACCCGCAACATAGCCGTCAGAAGGTTTACGAGGTCACCAACTGACCCACTGGGGACCCCAGATATTCCTATGTTGGGTAGTGTATACGTTAGTTTGAAGTGTTTTCTGACGCATTCCACGATAGAGGTTCACCATTAGTATTTGCCTTCTGAGGGTCCTCGCTTGAGGAGCTCTATGCCTCACCGAAAAACTGATGTTGAGCAAACTGAGAGTGCAATCCGATCAACAAACCCGTGACCCATCTACGCCTAAAAGGCATTTGGCTAAAATAGAATGACATTCCAGCGCTTTTGGGTTAAGGAGCCCCGTCACCCGGAAAGTAAAAACGCCAAAAAGTGCTACCTCTATCGTAGAACGCGTCTTCTTCCGAAAGGGGCACCCCTGTATCGTATCATGGCACGCACAGGTCTCTGCTGCTACCTACACCCAGGAAGTTCATTTTTTATTTTCCGAAGTTCCATTTTTATTGAGCTATTGAGTTGAACTAAAAGGTGGCGTGTTTTTGCGGTACTTTTTTTTCAACGAAGTTCCGTTTTTGTTTAGCTATTGGGTTGAACTAAAAAAGGTGACGTGCTGTTTCTGCCGCACTGTACGTGGCGAATACGTCATCATTTGGTCGAACTATGATATTAATAACATGTTTGTATACAACTGGCCTGTATTTGTATACCTGGCATATGATGCTACCACGTATGCAATAGGAAAAACAAACAAACAATTTATTGACAGGTCGTGTGTTTGTAACTGTGAGATGCATTGTTTTATGTTTGATATGGGTTCAATACCCCCTGGTCGATGCTCATACATAGATTATCTACAGCTGGCGTTTTTGTAACAGCAAAACAAAGTGTTGCACTTTCATTTCCGGACAGAGTGGTGCTTGGATGACTGGTGTGGGTCCAATAACGTTTGTCGATGCTCATATAGATTGTACCAGCACGCACTCCCGCTATTCGTTATTTTGTACAGTTACTGAACAATACGTCAGCTGTGATTTCTCCCGATTAGGTCGTTACAGTATTGGTCCCTCTACGTATAGCGCCGGTATGTGCCAGCCGGAAATACCGGCACTATAGCGGCAACCGGCACTACTCCCCATATTGCCACTACTGGATGTTCCCATCTGTGCCAAGCGATTTCACGGGCTCTATCGCGGGTAACCGGCGCTGCTCAACCGGCACTATAGAGGGACCACCTACCGTACTCAACTTTGCAAGCACCAGGTATACATGTTCCGTGTTTCTCGCCCTGATTAAACTCCGCTGTTACTTCCCTCTCTGCTTCCCCTCGCTTCCCAGGAATCCTTCCTGCTCGACCTCTTGGCGGGCGTGGCCAGCTGCCACGAGAATGCTTCGGGTGACGCCCTCACGCGCCTCGCCGACCAACTCCTGGATGGCGTGTCTAAGACTCTCATCTACCCCTCGGCACCCACAGTCAAGGCTCTGCGTGAGGTAAGGAGGAGGTAGGGGGAGGCGGTCATGCTGTTTTTTTTTTTAGTGGTGGTGGTAGGGGTGGTGGCCCTCGGTGAGGGGTGATAGTGGTGGTTGGTGGTGTGGTTGGTGGTGGGGTTGGTGGTGGGGTGGGCGAGAAGGAGGCGGAGGAGGAGGGGGAGGGGGGCGGGGGGGGAAGAGAGAAGAGGCACAAGTACAACCCCCACTTCTTTCTTTCGAGTAAACCCCGCACGCGTATGGCCGTTGCTCACCGACCGTGCAAGCACAAGTAGTACACTGACCTACCACAATGATGTGTGTTGTTCAGCTCAGCCGTTGCCTCTTGTATCTTCTTGAAAAACCACCTGTATACTCGAGGGTCTGTTGCCCTAAGGACTACAGCCAAGCATGGTGTGATTACACACACCCCCCTGCTCCCTCGAAGAATATCGGACGCGCTCCGGAAACGTACTACATGACTCACGCGCTAGTCTACAGCTCCAGGATGGTCTGTTTTTCTCCCTTTGAATCCCCCGTTATCCGTCGATAAATTAGCTATTACCCCGTCCCGTCCCGTCTCGTCTTGATCACGATCGCTATCCTAGGAGATAGATGGTGGCCACAGACGGCCAAATAGCAAGGAGATAAGATAGCCATTTTTTTTTTAAATGTTGTTTATGTTGAAAAAACGTAATGAGCGCCCAAATGTTGGGGGGGTCTCTGTTAGGAGCAGGAACAGTGCTCCGTCTCGAACAGGCTGCGTAGTCAATGGTCAAATGACTATGGGAAGCAACACACGCCCCTCCCCCGTCTCGTCTTGATTAGGGATGGAGGGCAGAATGGACGGATTTGTCGGAGCAGGGGACGTGCACCGTGTGCGGGGAGAAGCTGCAGGGGGTTGGCCTTAGCCCCGCGGACCGGACGAGGATGCGGAGCTCGATCGTGCAGATCGCGGCTCAGAACGGCGCAGCGGAGGTGTGTGTGTTTTCAGGTTCTGTTTTGGTGGTGGTGGTGGTGATGATGGTGTTTGGTGTTGGTGGTGTTGGCGTTGGTGGTAGTAGTGGTGGTGGTGGTGGCGGCGTTGGTGGTGGTGGCAGTGGTGTTGGCGCTGGTTGTGGTTGTGGTGGTGGTGGTGGTGTTGGTGCCGGTGGCGTTGGTGGTGATAGTGGTGATGATGCTGGTCGTGTTGGTGTTGATGGTGTTGGTGGTGTTGGTGACGATGGTAGTGGTGTTGGTGTTGTCGTTGTTGGAGGTGGTAGTTGGTGTTGACGTTCGTGATGTTGGTGGCGTTGTTGATATTGGTGTTGGTGTTGGTTGGCACGCTGGTGATAGTTTATGTCGCCATGGAGGTGATACTGTAGGCGAAGCTTCTCGGTTGATAGATGTTGAGCAAATGTTGCTGCTTGAAGACAGCAGCTACCTGGCACTATCAATGAATGGCCGTGTGGGTTGGCTTCCTCTTGTTTGAAAACTACCTACAGTAGAATTACGGTAGCTTTGAGATTGGCGGTTTGCCTTCGCGATGTGTTATGCGAGTTTGCTTAAACCACGAGACGGAGTGACAGCAGTACACCGCTCAATCTCTTTGCTCACTTAACGCGTTGAAAGTGAGATCATGCGCGTTCTAGGAGGTGTTGGTACGGGACAGATGTGCGCACCGTATAGGGACATAGACGTACATTTTGCCACTAAATTAACAATACTTCGCTCTCATCCGGTCTCCAACCCAAACAGCACTGTTTACTTTCTGTCCCACTGGTTTGTGGCATGCCCGCACGCAGGTGCAGAGGCTGAGCTGGTTCGCGAACTGGTTTGATTCGCTCGAGGAGCCGCCGACGGCGATCATCGACGGGCCTAACGCGGCCTACATGGACCAAAACCACAAGCACGGAGGCTTTACGCTCATGCAGGCGAGAAACTGGCAGGCGTGCGTGCTTGCACTCGTATCGATGGCTCAATTTTCCGGTTTCCTTTTCGTGTTGATGATTCCAATTTTCGTTTTTCCTTTTCGTACTGATGGCTCAGATGTCGATTTCCTTTCCGTGTTGATGGCTCAATTTTTCGGTTTCGTCAGAATTTTCGGTTTCCTTTTTTATCACAACCATTGCCTGAAATGTTACAGCTGTGTCAGGCTGTGGCCGCGTGAGCGCACAAATGCTCCCGCGAGCGAGTGCGGTGTGGCCTCTGCCCGGTATGGAATGGCCACCGTGCAACATGTAGGACGCGTTAGCCTCAGTTTGTCGTCACGATGACGTCAGTGCGCATGGCTTCACGACGACACCAGTTAACACATTGTTCTACTACGGGGGACTACAGCACGATGACGTCAGTGCGCATAGCTTCACGACGACACCAGTTAACACACTGTTCTATTACCGGGGACTACAGTGAACGGGACCTACGGGACAGACAAAAACCTATATATTCTCCTATTTTTGCTAATAATATTTGGTCCTGTTTACTATGGTCCCCTGTGATAACATGATTTTTAAACTTAAAGCACCCGCGGTATATATATGCTACGGCCTCCCTTGCAACAGGTGGACTGGCTGGCGGAGCACCTGCGGTCGAAGGGGGAGCGAGTCCTGATAACGATGCCGTGGTTCTACTGCAAGCAGGACAGCTTCCAACTGTGAGCAAAGGCAGAGCTGACGTGGGTGGCGGTTTCTGCTGCTGCGGCTGCTGCTGCTGCTGCTGCTGTTGTTGTTGTGGTTGTTGTGGTGGTGTTGTGGTTGTTGTTGTTTGTTGTTGCTGTTTTTGTTGTTGTTGTTGCTGCTGCTGCTGCTGCTGCTGCTGTTGTTGTTGTTGCTGTTGATGTGGTTCTGTTTTGTGCTGGTGTTGCTTCTGCTGCTTTGTGTTGTGATGATACTGCTGGTACTGCTCCTGCTCCTGATTTGTTTTGCGCTGGTGTTACTGCTGAGCGCCTTTTGCATGACTCTACTCATCCGCGATTGCATGTTGTGGTTCGTTGTCTTTTTGGGGCGCCCGTTGCTGTGATCGTTGTCAAAGTAGTATGGTAGCTGCAACTGTCGTATATGGAAGAAACGTACTGAGCGCCCAATTGTTGGAGGTGTCTCTATTAGGAGGAACGGTGCTCCGTCTCGAAAGGCATGCGTGGTCAATGGTCAAATGACTAAGGCAAGCAACAAATGAGTTCG
>JBBMKB010065954.1:0-29211 GCA_037833945.1 Alaria marginata
GAACGTCACACAGCAGAAAGGAGCGGTTATATTTACAATCAGTTCTCGCTCGCTCGGTCAATCGCGCGCGTGTGTGTCCTTAATACGCCATGCAGCAGCAAGGAAGGAGTGGTGTTTAGTTACATTGTCAACACATGTGATTGTCGCAAACGTCCGCCCGCTCATTCGCATCGCTATATGTATGTGTGTGTTTGTTGTGTGCTTCCTTGATGTACGTACCGACCGGTACTTACTTTTTAATGTTTGCTGTATGTATATGTACCGCTGCTGTAACTACGGCCTACTGTATGTACGTGCCCTTACCTACTGGTGTGAACGTCACACAGCAGAAAGGAGCGGTTAGTATATTTACAATCAGTTCTCGCTCACTTGGTCCATCGCGCGCGTGTGTTTGTGCCTGTAGTACTTACTACTCCACACAGCAGCGAAAGGGGCGATTATTACAGTAGTTACATTCTTGCCAAGAAGTGCGATCGTTCGCACCGTCGCTCGCGCGACTGTCGCTTGGTCCGCCGTCGCGCCGCCCGTCACGCCGTCGCGTTCGCTCGCCCGCTCCGGTTATCGATATCGTCGCTCGGTAGTTTGTTGGGCGGCCTTGGACCGCCTTCGTCGCTCGCGCCGTCGCTCTGTCGCTCGCGCGACCGTCGCTCTTGTACTTATTAAATCGTGTTCCACAGCCGTCAGATTTTGTCCCCCTCGAAACGGGTTTTATAGTTTCCGCGCACAGATTGAGTAGCATCACTCTGTTGACCCTGGTACTAGCTAGCATTAAGGGGAGCCGCCGACCTATATATTTCACGAGGACATACACACCCAGTAATAGGCGCGACTGGAGTATCACACACAGCTTGCAAAGATGAGTTTCGACGAACATATGTTTGATATTACAGCTGAAGTGTATTTAAATTTTGAAAATATACCTGGTTCGTGCTGTTTTTGCCTTGAGCTAACGCATCACTTGGCAGTGGTAATAATAGCAGCATGAGTGCACATTGTGATGTACGAGTACGAGCATAAGATATCTCCGTGTACAAATCGCATCAAGCCAAACACCAATTTTTGGTTAAAGCCCCTACCGACGGGGCTCATACACGATTGCCCCATATAGCTACAGTAGGACTATCGGTAACGACATACCTGGTATGTATATGGCTGTGCTGCATGATAACCCGTTGGTCTCTTAGTTCCTGCACGTGGCCCTTCCGCCATTGGGGCGGAGAGGCCGGCGCCAATCCCGAGTACAGTTTGCGTTCAACCTCTGTCATACTTCGTTTTCAAAGAGCGCCAGATACTCCAAAATACAGATGCTAGACATCGGTTACCTTCCAAGACTAAGATTAAACTCAGACTGGGTTTCTGGGGAGGGGATTTCACAAACAAACACAATCGTGCGGTATGTGTGCGATTACCCGCAGAAGAGTATCGGTACCCCACAAACCACGAGTTGTATGCGAAACGGGCTGGTTTCGTATTCCAGATGCCGATTCGGGTCACAGTACAGGAATTAATGCCAATTTCGTTACATTCGATACAGCACATAGAAAGGCAAGGTCAATCCTTCGTGCATGGGGTAGGAGACAAAAAAAGAAAGGGAGGAGTCGCACATCCGCACCAGAGACACCACAAATCACAGGTAGATCATAACTAGGCTACGGCAACAACCCAATACCACCATTCAAACCCACCATTTCAGATGTATCGCTCATCGACGTTAGACATACAGACAGTTCTGGTAGAAGGGCTGTCAATGGTCCTGCCGTTGAGCATTCCAAAGCATATTATCAGCAATAATCTCCTACAAACATACATTTTTACAGCAAGCAGGGCGTCCGATATGTGGATGGTCCCCGTACCTAAAGACGCACAATCTTGTGACAGTGCGCACACCGACACAAACAATGGCACCATAAGCACGACAACAAAACCCCCCCGAGGTTAGGAGACATTATAAAGACGCACCGCTAATATACAATACTCGTTGACTACCACCACGTGTAGCAGGCCTCCCCACGATCGAAACCTGGTACTACAAGTACGCTATTAAAACCGGACAGCCATTTAGCTTTGCCCAGACCACGAGCTCTTTGTGCCCCCACATCTCAGCCTCCATTAAAGTATTACCGTCCCATGGACAGCTTTCTCGACGAGCCCACTGCAAGATGTCCAGACGCCCTGCTGCGGCAGCACTGGCGCAGGTGCTTTCATCCCAAGGGCAGCCGTTACACCGTGCCCATTTGACCACATCAAAATGCCCTTCCCTCGCTGCCACGCAGCATGTAGTACCATCCCACGGGCAGCCTTGCGCCCGCGCCCACTGTAGTATGCCTAGGTGACCGGCGGCGGCTGCACGGGTACACGTGTCTTTTTTCCACGGGCAGTTGTTCAACTGCGCCCATTTAAGAATATCAAAGTGACCCTCCTTAGCGGCGAGACTACATGCTCCACTATCCCACGGGCAGCCCTGTGCCCGTGCCCACTGTAATATGTCCAGGCGACCAGCCATTACTGCACCGGCGCACGTTCGCTCGGACCACGGGCAGCCATTACCCCGTGCCCATTTAAGCACCTCAAAGTGCCCGGTCCTAGCTGCCTCGCTACATACACCGGCATCCCAGTTGCATCCGTTTGCGCGGGCCCACACGAGAACGCCCAGATGCCCCCCTTTCGCAGCCCCCCTGCATATGGTACCGTTGTCCACGACGTGCTGGCTGGCCGTGATCCATTCGAGAATGTGAAGGTGCCCCGCTTGAGCCGCCACACCACCCGCACCTCTGGACCAACGGCAGCCGTGCGCCAACATCCACTCCAGCCTGTCGATGCTCCCGTTTCGAATGGCAGCCAAACACGTCTGCTCGTGCCAGGGACACCCGTGCGCCTTCGCCCACTGGACAAGCCCCAGATGCCCCCTCTCAGCAGCCCAGTACGTCGTGCCTGCCATCATATCGGCACCGTTCGCCCTCGCCCACTCGATCACTTCCAGGTGCCCTCCGGCCGCAGCACTCTCACACGTTTGATGGTCCCAACTGCAGCCGTTAGCCCGCGCCCAGACAAGAACGCCTAAGTGTCCCCCCCCAGCAGCCCTCGAGCAGGTGTAGACGTCCCAAGGGCAGCCTTTGGAACGTGCCCACCGCAAGATATCTAGATGCCCCGAACCCGCTGCATCACTACAGGTGTTGGCGTCCCAGGGGCAGTCGTTGGCATGTGCCCACTGAAGAATGCACAAACTCCCTCCGGCCGCAGCCGCCCTGCACAGCACCTCACGCCAGCCGCAGATCTGGTGGACGGCCCATTGGATCATTTCGAGGTGACCCCGGGCGGCAGCCTTGAAGCAAGCCGAATCTGGCAACTCGCATCCGTTAGAGAACGCACACTGTAGCACCTCAACGCTGCAATGCTCGGCAATGCGTTCACATACCATCGGTGACTTTGGCAGGCCGCCGTCGAAGCTCCACTGCAGCTGAGACACAGAGGTGTAGGCCGTTATGGCTTCCGTGGCTTTTGGGAGGTCCCCCCACGCGTCTCTCCATTCCCTCGATACACGGGCGAAAAACGCGTACTGGTTGGATAGTAGTTCCGCTAGCAGTGTCATGACGTCTCCATTGGTAACAAGCGACACGCCCAGTCCGGCAGTTTCTTTTTCGGTACACCTGGTGCCCGGCATGGCCTTCCTGCTGCAGGACATACACCAGTCAGCAACAATCATGTCACATGTCAGAGGTTGATTCGATCCCGACACATCAATCCATACACCACTCCAACACAGCGCATGCGTGACTCGAAACACGCTCACCGCAGCCTGTTTCAGCGTGAACGCGACACAAGATGGCACAAAAAGGATGGACCAGATGTTTGTTTCCGCCCTGCCCTTGGTGTACTGAGTCGCCTACCTACTGCGCTCGGCTAAAATTGTGACCACAGTGCCCGATATTAATAATATAATGATGGCAGTTCAGGGACGCGGAGCAGTCTAGACCTATAGGGTGTGACGTATTCACGTCCCTGTATACTAAATAGGATATCGAAAGAAGCCCCATCCATAAGCTTGTCATATGTGAAACGGCTAGAAAAACAATAAAAACACGTAAACTATCCCACGACGTAGAATAAAACAGTAGACGAGTCCTACGATATATCACGCGCCCAAGCTCAAACATTGTGTATATCTAAAAGGACTCATAGCACGGGGGGTGCCCACTTGCTACCTGCTTTCGGGGGTCCTCGCCTCATCATTTGTTTCTGCTGGCTGACCCGCTCTTACTCAGGCTGCTCGTTGCACAGAGAAAAGTGAATATTGCGAAATATAGCACCGGTGGCGGCCGCAGAAAAAGTAGCACCAGAAGTAGCAGTAGTGCACACCGTAGTTGTCGTCATGGGTAGGGATGTTGAACACAGGAAGGCAAACTGAACGTACCTGTTGCAGTATCCCACAGGCCACGCGGGCGGTTGGTGCTGTTCAAACAAAGGCACAAGAGATACTGGCGTCATACGTTGGCCCAAAACGTGCAACCCCTACCGTGGAACGACTTCAGCAAGAAGTGGGGTGCTCCGATTCACGTGCCTTAATCATATAGTTTACTCCTGAGGTACTGTGGATGCAGATAATCAATGACTGGCGACGGCGACCCGGTCAGGTACGCTCTTAAGATTAATATTGAATACGGGTGTTGTGCAAGGTAAGCCACAAACTGAAAAATATGTTGCGGAGGACGAACCCAGCCAACCACGGGACGACGGAATCCCGCTGTAAACGATCTGACTGTTGCGAACCAGATTGTGGGTGGACACATGGGGCCGTTTGGATTAACCGACGAGTATTCTACGGAACATTGAAGCGTGGACCTGTGAACTCAGGGATGCGAGGAAATATATCTGATACGTAGCTAGACGATAACCATGGGATAGGTCGCCGCCATACGACTGACACGATGTTATTTAGTGTCCACGCTATATCGGGTAATGCTGACCCGACCCAACCCGTGATATTCCAACCACCTTCTACCCCGACCCGACTCGACTCCGCCCACGAGATTTTGATCAACTCCTGACCCGACCCGCGTCTATAACCGCAGGAAATAATTGTGGACGGTATGGCTACATTTCCACTGTTATGTACCAGTACCTGGTACGTACAGTGGGCGCCCAAACTTAAGAACTCCTCTATCAAGAAACTCAGGCTGCGATTGTTGAACAAAATAGGAAACTAGGTACAGGAAACACGGCTGGAACCGGAGCATATGATAACAAACTTTCAGCAAAAGAACCAGTTGTGTTTTGACGCCGACCCATGTTAAGAAACGACGTCGCTCTGGAGCGTGGCACAGGATGTGATAAGAAACGATGAAAGGGTAAGGTTTTACTTTGCGACAGTCAGTGCGTTCAATGAGCAGCCTACGTTTTCTTTGTCAATACACGCATGTGACAGCATGGCAATAACATAATGTGGCCCTGCGGCAAAATAACGCGAAAATCCTTTATGGCCGCGAAACGAGTCGAAGGAGAGAGGCGCTCTCCGTCGCTTTGGCCCCCTGGTGACCAGTGGGCGTGTATTGGTATGAAACATGGATAAAGGACTACTGTCGACGTAGTAGTCAACTGACTGAAGGTTTTACCAACACGCTTCGGTAACCTTGTGACTGACCTGTACAGCGTCGGCGTGAGATGGGGACTCGTGGCATTAAAAACACAAGAAACAAGAAACGCTGAAAACGGTTTAATTCAAGTTGAGAAACATTATATACCACATTTAAGAAACCAGCTATGCTGGTAAGACTGGTGAGGCCACAGCAAATACTACTTAGAGCCTTGACGCTCAATTAACGGTTCTTAAATGCGGGTGCCCACTGCTGTAGTGCTGTAGGAAGGTTAGAAGGCGTGCTGGCGTTACCCACATATCGTGCCAAATACTGTTTAGTTGGAGATATGGATGTACCTACACATTTCCGGTATATTTCTATAAAAAGTTAGGCGTGCATTGCACGCATTGGATTACCGGAAACCGGAGTGAATATCTATCGTGACGAGTGTTGAGGATGGGGCTGGGGGTGATTCCACCCCACCCTTCGTCACTCAACCAATAAATAAGTCTAAGCAACCCGGTTCGACTTTAAGAGAAAACCAGAAACATCAACAGAATCGGTAAATATGGCATAGAACGACCCGTGTAACGGCCCGTCGTACCATCTTCATTCAGTATTGTTCGGAGTCATCCCACGGTAGGGGTGCAGCAATAAGTTTCTGAGCTCCTGACATGAGGAGCTCGATATCTCACCCGAAACATGACTGTCCAAGATTTTCGTTCGCGCAACCCGATCAACATTTCTATCCGCTAGTCCTAAAAAACAATACACTCGTAAACTGATCATACCAACTGGTAATTCCTCACTTCAGGAGCTCAACCGGTCAGGAACGTTTAACCCCAAAAAGTGCAACCCCTACCGTGGGATGACTCTTCTGGTCTCATCTTTAGGTCGAGGGGGATTTCAAACCACCCCCCATCCCCGGGTTTCTAGTTCACTCTAATATCTAAATATTGTTTTGGTGCCGTCTATTACGCTGTGTTTTTAACACGCTACATTTCGAACTTCGACTACTGGGTTCCTGAGCAGAAGACGGGTGTGACTGTTTAGTGTTGCATCCACATCATCTCGTGGTTTTATTCAGATTGGCAGTCCGCACTTTTTCAACTGAGGTCTACACCTCGACTTTGGGGTGCTGGAGTAGTCGAAAGTTGTCGAAGTTCAGAAGACACAAAACGAGACAAAAAACAAATCCCAACTGAACATTCACACTTCATTAGAGGAAAGCTTCATCCCCATACAAGCAACTGCAGCCCGCGAAATTGAGACCTGCTCACTACGAGATGCGTGAGGGCGTATGGTGCATTGGGAAGCAGTCGTACGCAACCAGAACTGACTCACGGGGTGATTGCGTGAAGTCAACATCTCCAGCCAGCATCACCAAACAATCGAGAACTCGTTCCGAAATGCACGGTTTGATTACTGTTCGAATTTGTATCTACTACCAGGCTACAGCACGTCTATACGAGCAGACGGCGTTCACCAACTGTTAACTGGGGATTTCGCGAATCTTTTGAAACACTAATTGTGTTTGTACGAGTACCCGAAAAACAAAGGGTGCGGGAAAAATCGTCACCGTTTGGGGCAGTCAAGTCTTGGGCTCAAAACCCGAGCAGAAAAGGGCGAAACAGCTCTGAGTTCTTCAAAATTTGCTCAGTTTTGGGATCCGAGAAAAGTGGATGTTACTTGTAAAGCTCTTCATTCTATTTTCAAGTCCTTGTATTTTTTGGCGAAACGCCTAATCCCGCCTACCTGGTACTTGACAATAAAGCTCTTAGGGATTCCCTACGGCCTAAAACGTATGCGGCGGTGTATCGTATACCCACAACTTGTCAGACCAGTGTTCAACTCTTGTACTTAGGGTTTCGCCTGGGAAAACCTGGCGCTCAAATTTCTCATCAAGGGCAAGGCGTCGGTGCTGAACATAATTTTAACGTTCAGTTTAAAATAAGTTCCGAAATTACCCGTTCTGGACTGCAGAACACTCCGGTTTATCATGTAGGGCCATTGGTGGTAAAACCTCGCTCAATTGATAAACATATTTCGTTCTACACGCCCAGTACCTGATACGTTTTTTAGCTTTAAACGAACGACTCAGCGGAAAGATCCCGCCCAGAAAACAAGATCCAACATCGAAATCACAGCCGCTCAGGGTGAACTCTAACGGCCACACCCCTGTGCTGCACCTCTGTATCAATGTGCCCGGCTGTACAGCAGTATTTGACTACTGCCGAATGCGCGATCGGCACTAGACTTCCTACAGCAGTGGTGTGTGTTTCCTGTGTTGTAGAGTACACAGTTACAGATGTGTCCGGAGAAGATCAGCCGTGGTTCCACTTGCTGATTTGGCGGTATTTCGTTGCTGTACAAAATATGCCTGTTATTTCGAGGGTGAGTTTCTCTAACACGTCAAAAACAGAAAGTGACACCACACACCGGAAGTGGTCGGAATGAAAATAAAAACGGATCACTGTCATCACACGACGAAATAAGCGAAAACAAATTTATTTTCGCTTTTTTCCATTTTGTATAACTTGGTTTTAGAGACCCCCCCTCTACCCGAATACTGTAGTTTAGTGTGGTGTAGTGTAGTGCAGGATCATACTTAGGGCGGCGACATGTGGTGAGCGCAGCGCACCACGGGCCGGAGGGAGTGGTCCGACCCCGCACAACCAGCGGAAGGGCCGCCGGAGGCCGCTGCCCGCGTAGGGCCCGCCGGAGTTAACAATTGGACAAGTAGGCGTAAATATTCTCAAAATATACGACTTACCCGCTGGTTTACCCCCAAGTCGGCATGGACGCGTCGAGCAGTATGTCAATTGGTGCTACAAACGCTCACGCTTGAGGCGAAAAGTACCCAAAAGAATATTCGCCCGCGGCGCAACAGACCTTATGACCTATTGTAGCCTTCGGCGAAAACAAACCCGCAGTTTTGTTTTGCCTGCGGCGAAAGAAGGTGCGACCCTAAAAAAATAGACGTGCGGCAAGCCACACATTGCCTCCAGCGAGTGGTGCCCAAAACAGAATAAGGACCGAAAAAGTGAGCCAGCGCACCGCCGAACCGCCGAAATACAACCCTGGCGTAGTGCAGTGTAGTGTGGTGTAGTATATTGTAGTGTGGTGTAGTGATGACTAACACCACGCCGGTTGGTATTTGCAACTGGGGTATTAATGAAGTGCGTAGTTGTTATAAAACACCATGAATCTGGTACCAGGTAGCTATACAGAAGTTGGTTCCTTTTTCTGTTAACTGACGTGAACTGCTGTTTCGTCCTGGGACGCCTGAGCATGTCTTGCGGCTTCGAGCTGCATTTCGGTCATAAACACGACAAAAAAACATGACAAAAGTATAAACATAAAAAGTGATATCCTCGGAACATTACCCTCGCGAGTTACATTTTTACGTGTTCCCACAATTTACCGTGGTGACTCGCTACCGTGCAAGGGCCACCGCGGTGTTCCGGGGCGAAAACGTACAGCGGAAGTGCAACCGTGCAAATGCTGTGATCCCTGAATACTGTACCAAGAAAACCGTGGTGGCCTATTACCGTAGAAACGAAACGCAGCAATTACCGGGGTTATTTATGGCTGAACCAAAGAAGAACGTGGCGGCCAATTTCCGCGGGAGCGTATTCGTTCAACTACCTGGTTGCTGATGACTGTACCAACGAAAGCGGGACCGTCGATTACCGTAGAATGGGTAACCGTGGAATCGTAACCGTGAGATAACCGCGATCACAGGCAACCGTGCCGTTGTCTATCACGTCATAATTTGACGACGTCGACAGCCCAAACAATCTCGATGGACTTTATACTCGCTATGTGTGTATGTATATTAGTGCCAGAAGGCAGGCTTTGGTCCGCAGTTGGCTATAATAATGTCATTCCGCAATCCGGCACATTTCAACAAAACTTGAAAGCGGCGCAGCCGCGTTTCTGGCCCGTTCAGGGTTCGGCTTGGGGTCAGGGCGGCAGCAAGAGCCAGGGGTAAGGGTTAGGGATAGGTGTCGGGTTGGGTCGACGCCCGTGTCTTCATCCCACCACCAGTGGAAGTGTTACCTTGCTCGAACAGTCATCATCCACCAACCACCCAACGAGATATCCTTGCTCGTTTTCAAAATAGCTCGTGAGCTAACCGCACCACCAGACCCACATACACGTAACACGATCGATCGTGAGTCAATGAGACCACTTAGCAACCAGTCGCTTCATCCCCTTCAAAACGTTTTTCCAGATAAAAAAAATCTTCTAGGCTCGAGGCATGACACGGCGTCGTTGGCAAACTCAAGAAAGGCCGCTTCAAAGCCCAAACGGCCATTCATGATTCAGAAAGGCACTGTTAGTACAAGCTATGCCTTCTGTTCGCACAACTATCACCACAGCAACGGGAATAATTATGCTATCATCCGCTAATTTTCGGATGTTAAAACGGAGGCAAACATACTCAAACACGTTCCGAAAGCCATCTACGAACCCACCTTGTTCCCGCGTAGCGGTTGTCCCGCGTAGCGGCGTAGCGGGCGATCACCGACGGAAAGGGCCACGCACAGGGACCTCAGTGGCTGGTTGGTGGGTGTACGTTGATATACTCGTAGTCCCCCTGCGACTGAAGTCGCCGAAACTGGTAGAGCACGAGACCTTGATATTTATTACCTGGTACCGGGTAGCCTCTATAGAGTGCGAGCCTGAAGGTGTGGGCCTCAGGGTTTCACGGTTTAGAGCCAGCAGCCGTAGACAGCGGCCGAAGATAGCCGCCCGGTTGCGAAACGCTGAAGGAGCAAGAAACAGAAGCAATCACGGTGATTATTGTGGGATGGGGAAGGAGGCAACACGAAGTTAGAATTTTTCAATTTCGGGCTTGGAGTAGAGAACCCATCGCATTCTATTCGATAGTACATGACGTAATAGGGACAAACATAAATACACACCAGGTAAAATGTGATGACGTTTTTGTTGCGGGCGATCCGGAAATAATCCCTCAGTTAGTTGGCTATACGTGGACGGCTGATGTTATACCCTTTTCTTAATTTCGTACACCAGCGACGCAGAAGGCAAGTTTCTTCTGCTATTACAACAGACACACAAGAGTCACGCCAACGCGCGATGTATCATGGCACGAGACCACCACACCCGCATACCTGCGCTGCAGTTTACTCGTACGTACCACAATTAGAGAGTTCCGAATTTATTGGGGAATATAAAACCACCTGTCGAGTACCTGGTACCAAACTGCAGTTCAACACGCGAACTGTTCCATACCTGGTATACTTTTGTCTGATCAAGATAATCAAAACTACTCTGGCTGGACGACCACGTACTACGAGTAGCATCATACTACCTCTTTTAAAGGCCTCTCGTCTTACCGCATAGGAGCCTTGAGCCATATAGTCTTCAGTCTCTGTGCTTACGGCTGGCTCCCCAGGTTGGAGCTTGAAGAGTTGCTGTCCCCTACTCCCCAAACACTAAACCGCCTCGAAATCGTTGCGAAACCCCATGCCGCCCCAATTCGGGTTTGGGTGCAGCTCAGATAACTACCCACGGGCGCTACTTGCGCAACCTCCATCAACTCTTGAAAACGTCGTCTGTGGCGCGTGCTGTCGGCGAAGCCCCTTGACCTCTAAGCGTAAGCAGGTGCGCCCATCCATGCTGATTTAGAAACGTTTGAGTACTGCAACTTTCTTCGGTCCTCAATCCCACTCTGGTATGATACTCGTACGTACAACAAGTACACTCTGTTGCTGAGGCAGTGCAATGGTTCGCTCGAATGTAATCGTATAGTCTACATTTCGCTCGAATATCAGTTGGTGCTGTGAACGGTCGGGGGGTGCATCCACGGCTTTTCCACGACGATTAGACACCATGGATAGACCCATACAAATTATGATCTACTGTAGTTACATGTGAAAAGAGGCATACATACAGTACCGG
This sequence comes from Alaria marginata, assembly GCA_037833945.1. Lineage (NCBI taxonomy): Eukaryota > Phaeophyceae > Laminariales > Alariaceae > Alaria > Alaria marginata. The sequence continues at coordinate 11,505 of JBBMKB010065954.1, forward strand.
CCCGATCGTAAGAAAGCTCCTTTGAAGAAAGTCAGCCTGAGATTTCCAAAAATATAAGAAAGTGCACAGCCTGGGCGGCGAGTGCCACACTAAATCCTATACATTACATAAGAAAGTGTCATGCTCGACTTTCAACCCAACATAAGAAAGTCAGCCTGAGCCTGATTTCAGGTTTCTTATGATCGGGCCGGTACTATACTGTAAAAACGCGCGGCCGGAGTATCACGCAGATTGCAAAGATGAGTATCGACATTCAATTTGATCGAACTCACAGCTGACGTATTTGAAACATTTCTTTAAAAAATATTTATATACCAGGTACAATGGGCATGCAGTAACCGAACGCAAGTATTCTGGTTCTTACATCATTGGGAGTATATACGACGAGTACACTTCAAAATCAACCTTGGAACGAGGAGGGGAACATATCACCAAATAGCTAGAGTACGCTCCTGCTTTGGACGCGCGCACCGATGCACTAGGTATTAGTATAGCTCGTTTTGGCTACAACATTTTCTGAAAGAAGGGGCTCCTAAAGCCAAAATCGTCGGAATGCTGTTTTTTTTGCATGGTTATTTTTTTTATGCCTAGCCCACGTTTTTTTTCCCCCATCCGGGTTGCACTTTGAGTCGAAATCAGGTTTTGGGTAGGTATAGAGCTCCTCACGTGAGATAACATACCGCAGAAAGAAATTGTGTTATTTTACTGATTAAAAGAAGCGTGCGTCTTTGTCGGTTGTTGCATTCGTTCGTATTATACATACATTCAGTGCGTGTAATGCACCTTTTTGGAACCCGATCTAATATCGCTCACTCAGCAGTAGCATCAACACCAACGCAGGGTTTCCACGTACTGCTGAACCACAGCTACAGTCCTAGACACACAAGAGCTTCAGCAGCATCAGCCGAGACAGAGACTGGCCAGACAGCAGTAGAAAAAGAGCAGCAGTGGACGCAGTAGCAGCAGCAGCAGCAGCAGCAGCACTCTTACTACAGTATGGTTGGGTGCGGGGATGGGCGTGGACTATTGTCACCGGGTTCAAGTCAGGAACCCCTGCAAACAACGATCCCGAAAAACGGTGGAACTCCCCGATTTTGATATGTTTTCGTCTGTTGGGGCCTGCACCGGGGTTTCCCATGATTCCCAACTATGAACAGCGCACAAACATCTCGCCGCGCATTATACACCACAAGCTGTTCCGGTAAGTGCACCGTGAGTTATCCCATGGTAGGGGTGCCGCAGACGTTTCTGCGCTCCTAAAATGAGGAGCTCAATATCTCACCCGAAATATATGACTTCGAAGACATTCGTCACGGAACCCGGAAATCACAAGTTGTAGGCGCTAGCTCTAAACAATATATTCTCGTAGCGCTATCACACCAACCGGTAGTTCCTCATTTTATGAGCTCAACCGGTGAGAAGCGTTTGGCCCAAACAGTGAAACCCCTACCGTGGGGTGACCCCCGTAGAGGGTCACGCTTGGGTCTTCATTTTTCTGCGACTCGGGAGCACTCTTGCGAATAGCTACTGCTTTCATGGTTTCCGTTTTGTCCAGAGGCGCCGCCGTTTAGTTTTTCGTTTCGTTTCGCTGCGCGAGCAAATAATATCTGAGTCTGTTTTGAGTAGCCACAACTCGGCGGTGAAAACATGGCACCATCTCTACCGTATCACACCCTTAGTCTGGCGCGCACGGAGTCTCGCTGAGTTTGTGCAGGGGGGTGCCAGCGTAGCATTCAGCAAAGGACACATTCTACGATAGATAGAGGTTCACCAGTTTGTTTCTGAAGCTCTTTACTTGAGGAGCTCTATACCTCACCGAAAAATATATTTTGAGCAAACTAAAAGTGCAATCCGATGAACAAACCCGTGGCCATTCTATATAAAGAAAGCATTTCGCAAAAATTGAATGACATTCCGACGATTATGGGTTAAGGAGCCCCGTCATCCAGAAAAAAAAACGCCAAAAAGTGCTACCTCTATCTTAGTATTCAGCAAAGGGAAGTCTTGTATCTCGTTGTATCCGGATTGGTCACACTATCCCTTCATACTTGGGAAGTATTGGGTTATTGGGATGCGTTGGGATCGAATATAGGTTGTGTTCTAAACTCTACAAAACGAAGTGATTTACGTCATGTGCCCAGTAACGCCATGGAACAGCGTTGCTGCCGCCATATCGTGCAAGGCGTGGGTGTTGCTGGTGTGCGGATCTTTGTACTTGAACCGAAACGATATCGAAGGTGGACAGGGGTAATTTCCACGGTGATTCAGTGTCGCCACATTTGCACATTACAGGCGCTTTCTGTACACCTGGACTTTCCAGTCAAATCCACGGCAGGATTTGGCTTGCCCGAGTTTGAGATGGCCTGCATCGGTTATGCTATCGTTGCGTCATACCCCAAATGCGCTGTTCCCCGAATGTCGACGGACAACTTGCACAAGGATAGAGTGTCTTGCTCCTAGTGTGGTCATGTTCCTGTTTACGCCAGTCACAACTTTAATAGCGCATCGGAACGTGGTTTGTTTGACAATTCGCCTCCTCGAGGTATTTCGTCCACCTTATTCCGATCCCCACACTTGGTTTCTGCGACATAGACTCCGTCTCACTCTCTCTCTTTCCCTTTCTCTGTGTTGCTTTCACTGCCGCCCCCCTTGGCGATAATTTCTTACTAGGCACTGCATTGGACAACTTCGAGTGCTTGGAAGTGGCTTTCCACACTCCTTCACCTGCTGCTCTATGATCTGTGCTGTGTCTGGTAGAATCTTTGTTCCTATCAGCAAGCAGCCTGGTCCCCCAATGGCTATACCGCTGACGAAGACGGTGAACGTGAAAGCCTCTTCTGACGACGGCAGGTGTGCACCCTGTGGATACTATTCCACCAGTTATTGTTTTGTCACAATATACTAACCCTTGACACTTACTTTTGATGATGTCATAACTTATCATGGCTTTAACTACCTATCTCCACAGAAGAGCATGCGAATATAATCTGCAGCCGACGCGTTCTACGATAGAAGTACCACCTTTTGGCGTTTTTATTTTCTGGATGACGGTGCTCCTTAACCCAAAATCATCGGAATGCCATTCTGTTTTGCAATATGCTTTTGTTTTGTATAGATGGACCACGGGTTTGTTAATCGGATTGCACTTTCAGTTTGATAAAAATATTGTTTCGGGTGAGGTATAGACCTCGCCAAGTGAAGACTTTACAAAGAAAAGGGTGAACCTCTATCGTAGAATGTGCCAGTCCATGTTTGCGTCGCTTGGTTTGCACTTGGTAGTTGTTCGGTTCGCTTTCGAGCGTTCAGGTTGTACCGCTAGTCGAGGATATTGGCAGAAGACACGCTGCTTTATAGTTGTGTTTATCAACCAGCTTACCATTAAACTCTAGAAAAAAAGCTTGACACCCGGGATACGGTCGATGTGTTATCCCCCTTTTGACAACCTGATTTAGACCTGCGCACTGGTGCGAGCGGCCTTGTACCCTACTAAAAATTAGACAGGCTAACGCATTCCTGGTATTTTTGGCCCAGAGTCACAAAATGCTCCACGGAGGCGTATCGGGACGGGGTAGCTACTCGCGGGAATGGCCCTGGGCCGAGGGAATAAAGGCCCGGAATGTGCTCCCTTTAGCTTTCCTTGGTCTTGACCGCACCACTAGTCCACGTATCATATGTGTCGTCTGGATATTTTGCTCGGTTACGTAAAAGACGGTGCTCCCGTGCCAGCGGCAGGTCACACCTCCGCTACCTCTTGCGGCCGTGGCAACGGCAACGGAAGGGGCCGTTACCCACGGGCACATGAGACACATGCTACGATAGAGGTGCACCCGTTTGTTTCTGTGGATGCTGACTTTTGGGCGTTCTGAACCTCACCCACCAACTGATTTAGGAGTAAACTGGAAGTGCAACGCGATGAACAAACCCATGGCCTAGGTTTACAAAAACAATGACTGTAAAATATGGAGTTTCCGACGATTTTGCGTTAAGGAGCCCCGTCATTCAGAAACAAAAAATGCCAGAAAAAGCTACCTCTATCGTAGAACCCGTAATGAGTGTGTCTACCAGTCGTGAAATTCCGCTAGCAAACCGTCGCGGTAAATAGCGCCACCAATAGAGTCCTCCGCTGACGTAGCAAGGTGTTTATTTCAACACACACACTAGCGAAAATCCCAGTAGAGGTCTCGTTCTCGCCGGACTCGGTCAGTACGGCCCAACTTACCCAGTTGGGCATTGATTCCCACGATACCCAAATAAGGCTAGAGAAAGGTTCGTCAAAGCTAAGTGATATTTCTTGCCGTCGTGTTTCTCTTTTAGGCATATGCAGCTTTCTCAGAACGAGCTCCCCGATGAACGATCTACTGGATGCCTTTGGACGCGGTGCGTGTCGGACGCAACTTCCGAAAAATGTTTCCACAATGGGATTTGGTGTCATGTTTAGCTTGAACATTTGTCTCTGGCGGCTATTGGTTTGCGGGTGAAGCTTCTTCAAGGAAAAACCTCACGGGCAATGCTGCAGGTTGTACGCTTACATATGAATGCCTCTGTTACTCGGAAGGAGAAATTAGAAATCAGACGTGTTTGGCCGGCGCTATCTCCTTAATCTAGCATTCGTACAGTATGATGTTGCGTGGTGTGGCAATATCGATACTCCAGGCCGTGACATTGAACTATTCCGCCACGTTATATTACCGGCTGTTCAACGTTCAGGAACGGAAACATCATGCCAAGCGCCGACGATACCGCGGTTCAACCTACAGAACTAGAGTTTCCGCTCGATTCTAAGCGGGACGTCATGACCTTGCTTGCGGAACTGCTATCCAACCAGTACGCCTTTTTCGCCGAGGTGTCGAAGGAGTGGAGGAGCGCCTGGGGAAAGCTGCCAACACGCACGCAAGCCGTAACGGTAGACACCACTGTTTCTCAGCTGCAGTGGAGCTTCGCTAGCGGCCTGAACGACGACGTCATGAAGAAACCAATAATTTGCGACCGTATCGCAGAGCATTGCAGCGTGGACGTTCTGCGGTACGCCTACTCGAACGGGTGCGTGCTACTTCCCGGGGCATGCTCCAAGGCCGTGGCCCGCAACGACCTCGCGATGATCCGGTGGGCCCTTGATGAAAACTGCGGTTGGCGTGAGGTGCTGTGCAGAGCGGCTGCGGCGAGGGGATGTATGCCAATTCTGGAGTGGGCACGAGCTAACGGCTGCCCTTGGGACGTTACTACTTGCCGCGCAGCTGCACGTGCAGGGCACCTCGACATCCTGCAGTGGGCACTGTCTGATAACTGTCCTTGGGATAGCGAAACGTGCTCCAGGGCTGCTGCGGGTGGACACCTGGGCGTTCTTCAGTGGGCTCGAGCTTCCGGCTGTGATTGGGACTATCGAACGTGCGGGCGTGCTGCCGTCGGTGGCCACCTGGAACTGCTCCAGTGGGCGAGGGCTGAGGGGTGTCCATGGAGCAGCCTGGTGTGCTTGGCCGCAATAGAAAACGGGCACCTGGATATGCTACAGTGGTCGGTGTCGCACAGCTGCCCATGGACCAGCTATCCCAATGCCACAGCAGCTAAAAGTGGACACCTCCATATTCTTCAATGGATTCACGGCAACCATCCCCACTGGGGAACCCGAAGTGTATGTGAGCTCGCTGCCATGGGGGGGCACCTCGCCTTGCTTCAGTGGGCACGAGCTAACGATTTCTACTGGAACGCTGATACGTGTAGCAATGCTGCATTATTTGGGCATTTGAGCTTGCTTCAGTGGGCGCGAAGTAACGGTTGCGATTGGACGTTTAGTACTTGTTTTTCGGCAGCCACTGGAGGCCACCTTGGGGTGCTTAAATGGGCGCGACGTAACGGCTGCCCCTGGAATAGCCGCATTTGTTCCGCGGCGGCCGGGAGAGGTCATTTGGAGGTGCTTAAATGGGCGCGGTGTGACGGCTGCCCATGGGATGAAGACACTTGCACCCGAGCGGCCATGTCAAACAGTTTGGACGTGCTGCAGTGGGCGCGAGCAAACGGCTGCCCATGGGACCATAACACGTACCAGGCGGCTGATAGGAGGGGGTACAAGCTTGTGAAGGAGTGGGCAAGGTTAAACGGGTGCCCTCAAAGTGCGTAGGGGAGGGTGGGGGGGTGAATTTGCTTTAACAGCAGGGTTTTCAGCGTCTTCTCCGCGCATATTCAGGTTTGGAGTGTTCGTGTTTTTCAAGGTCTCAACTGGCCGCTCCTAGACAGAGTGACGTTTCGTGGCTTACTGAAATTGACGAGCTTTTGCGAAAAGTGAATCTGCTACCACAAATCAACAGTCTCACACATGTAGTCATCACGGGGGTAGCAATGGCTTGTTTAGAATGGCAGCGGAGCAATTGTTCTTGTTGGTTGTGGCCGTAGTTTGGGCGGGTAAAGTTTTGTCTCTTGTGATCCCAGGGCGACCTAAATGTATTTTTGGTGATGGTGTATGGTGGTGAGAGAGACATTGAATGCCGCAAGACAGCATACGTTGGGACTTACTTTCCTGTCACGTGCTGTTGCATTGTTCTTTCTAAGACAAACCCATACACAGGTATATCTTGCATATGTCGTTCCTTCATATATCGGGAGTTGGGAGTGGATGCGACGCTTTGAACATAAGTACCACCGCCGCTCGTGTCGCGCAATTTCAAACATGTTCGAGCCAATGCCGTTCTTGTGAGGTCATCGTTTCGCGAAATGGCGTCGAACCAAATGTTTCAATTTTCTGGGCTGCAGCGGAACAAGCGACTTGACGGCCGTTGCGTTTGGTTGTTTAACATTAGACTTAGCCGCCGGCAGGATCCCGCATGTCCAAAAGGGCGTCAAAACCGTTTGCGGGGTGCAAGGCCTCTTCGGTAATCTCGGCGTGTCCCTGTGCGGGCACTTCGTCATCCTACCCCAACACCTGTCCTACCCCCCCCCGGTTTTGTTTTCTGACATTTTGTTTCAGTGTTGGGGAGGCAACGGAAACGGACACCTCGGCCTCGGGCACGTATTATTCATCGTGGGATGCTGATGTACATAAACACATGTAGCTACAGTAGCAACCGGTCGTAGGAGACGTTTCTGCACGATCGGCTCATACGTCGAGTTTGGGTTCCGCTCTGCGGTTTGAGCAGAGTTTAGAAAGGACGTAGACTCGTGGCGGACTAGTTACGACACCCTAGATCACGGCAATATTGCAACGCTATCCAAACTGTCCACACATATATACGACCAACAGCATGGCCGACCTAGGGCAGCACATACTGCAAATGCGAGTTATCCATTACATGGCATGCAGTAAACTAGAATCTGCGTTACACGTAACATCGCTTTGAGGCAGGCAAGTTTCGTCCACGTGCGACCGTCGCCTTGGTTATGTACTAGATGCTTCGGAAGGGGTATTCATTCGTTCGGTGAACTAGTCACTGGCGAGAGCTGTGGACCTTCAGTGATCAACCCAACACATGTTCTGTGGGCAAGAGGGCCGTGGGGGGTGGCGCTCGACACTCTCGTTTAACTCCATTGTGCGAGGGCGATTTTAGGTGTTCGATACTTTCTCTGTCCTATAAGTAAAGTATTTTACGTTCACACGGTCGGAGCCATAACCGTGTCCGATGTCTTTGACGATACTTGAATTGAAATTTGAGTGTTTTTTACTTAAAACGTGTTTTGCTTTTTTGTTCGCGCCTTACCATAGGTGTGCCAATCGCAGTGAAAAACAAATATGTCGGCCCGTAAAAGACGGTCGTTCGCCCTCACGCCGGGAAGAAACAAAGTAATAAACAACCAAACCAAGCCAAACGTGAGTCGTTCTCGCCATTGCTGGTACTTGATGCTAGCTAGGTAGTCCTAGACCTTAGTGAAGACCTACTGATCGTACTTTACCACCCGCTCTAACGTTCCTGGCCTCTGTCACGCCGATACCCCGGTATCGTCCACACTTTTCTTGAAAGTTCCTACTAGTTTTCAGTAAATATGACTCCGCTTTTTTTTTTTCCAATGCGCATCTCCACGATTTTTTCCTCTCAACAAACATAAGTATACCATCGTGAGCACCTCCGTTAGGGAGATACGATGTGCACCCCGTACAAAACTTTAGTTATGGGACAGAGGAATTATATACCAGGTATCCGCTCTTGGTGATGACCTAGTGCGCGCGGTCGTGGAAATTTGGGCAAACTAAAACTTCCTGTGTAGGGCTGGAAACGGCGGAGAAAAACCACTAGCTTATGAACCATTCACCAAAACATAGACGACCATAAACACGTACAGCGAATCAAGGCTAGTGACCACGTGGCGACCCCAGGCAACCATTCGCATCCCATTTTGCTGCATCAGCGCGTGGACAAAACTCACCCGAAGTGCGAGCAGGAGCACGCTGTTTGCAGAATGTACACGTGAATGCCCACGGGCTTCAACAATCTAACGGACTGGTTCTAACCTCCACCCCACGGCGTTTGTTCCAAACATATTTTGAAAAGCGTCAAACACCAACCCACCAACTTATAACACTATGACGACGGCTACGGTAAGTTGGCTATTCAAGTGTCCTCTGTTCCCTGTGTCACCTGGCAACGAGTGATCGAAGCTTTGGTCTCGCGTTAACGAAGCTCGGCACTTGCTACTCGGGTTGTTGTTCGAGCCTTGAACCAATACTTCAAGAGGTTACATTGAAGTAATCCAAAAGTAGGGGTGCAGCAAAAGGTTAGGAGCTCATGACTTGAGGAGCTCAATATCTCACCCGAAACATGAATCTTAAAACTTTTCGTTCGCGCAACCGATGAAAAGTTCTATGTGCTAGGCCTAATTCAAATGTAGGCGTGAAAAGATCATACTAACCAGTTGTTCCTCGCTTCAGAAGCTTCACCGATCAGGAACGTTTGACCCCAAAAAGTGCAACCCTACCGTGGGATGACTCATTTGTTGTTGGCCGCGTTCCTACCTATTTCTGGCCAAGGCTTCATGCCGCACATCCTCCCAACATGAACGCAGATTGTCCACCACCCCGACTTAGAGGAGGTGTGTTCTGAGGTCCAAGGCGGATGTATCATTATGGTAAACACCCCGCTCGAACCAATTCAACCATGTCGGCTCGATTCGCGCGGTCATCCATGAGTCCAACCGTTTCGCTGATATTGCTAACCACGTACGAACTTTGATCGCCTGCCTAAACTACAGTGGAGAACTACGGATTCGGTAACTACCGGTGAAGTACGGGGATATTGAGTCGTTCCTACGGAAGCAAAGTTCATGGTTTCCTCTCCGAAATCGATAGACTTACACAGTCGCGATTACTGTAATTGTCTCTGAAGGAGCCCATCGGCGTAACCGCAGTAAATGTGACTGCGTCGTCGGCGTGAAGGTGCGTTTTGATATCCTCTTTGCATCGAATGGCTTAGAATGCCAGGAAGAAAACTGACGGGAATCAGTGCTGTGCTTCACTCGCGGCGATACTTTCGATGAATAGGATAGGTGACCGCACACAAGCTTTACTCTTTCTCCTTGAGACCTTCAATCATTTTGAGTACTCGCCAACATTCAGTTCCGTTTCCACAAGACGATTTCGATACATCGGGAAAACACAGTCCTACAAGCTATCCGACGGCATCGAAAAATAACGCGCGACGTTTTAATCCATGTGCGGTATCATAATCATACACGGCGGTTATTGTAAGAAGGAGTCCCGTGCATCCCTAGTAGCTTAGTACGAATGTACTCCCCGTGGCTTAAGACGGTTCGTAGTGGCAATGCTGTACTGTAGTTCCATGCAAACATAATCAGGTTGTGTTGTAACAGGCCCCTCAGTTTGTTCGCGCCTTGCTTGGGTATCGAGGAAACGTTCGGAATCATATCACCCAACGTTGGAAGCCAACCGGCGCGGTCGTTGGGCTCTAGGACAACAAGGTTTTTCTTTGTGAGGTAGGGAACGGCTTTCCGGCCGGGACCATCCTAGCAGTCTTCTACTGTTTCGAATTTGTTGAGTATAGCTCAAAATAATGGGCCGAATAAGGCACCATTGGCCGTTGATTTTTCTAGAATTGCATCCGCTTGTAGAAACCGAAAACAGCGAATATGTGGTGAAACCTCGACTTCCACGTTGTTTTCATGTTTCGGCAATACGCCTACTCGCGCCTACTTGACAATGTTTTCGTGCATCTTCTCTGGTACCCCTCACGTGCCCCTTGACAGTAGTTTCCCACTTTTCGGTCTGAATTTGATAACGTTTCGTGACCAACACGGCCATGCGCGGAGCAATGGCAGGCACTGTCGCATCGATGGCCTAGATCTCGAACCGGCACGGCTGTGTCCACCGCAGCGGCAAAGCCCCATTTGTGCAGACGCCGTTGCGCGTGGCTCCTCGTGTCAATCATATTTTGGAAAGCGAATGGTGCTTCGTACGCTTAAAAGTTAGGTTTTGTTTTTAATCAACACGGGTACCCAAGTCGTAACGGTTTATTTCACACACTTGATTGCGTCAACGTATGACACATGATAGGGTAAAGGTGCACCATTCGTTTTCTGGAACTCCTGACTTGAGGAGCTCTGTATCCCACCCAAACACCTATTTGGAGCACACTGAAAATGCACTCCGAGGAACAAACGCGTCGCCAAGGTAAAGAAAACATTCGTTTTGCAAAACAAGAATAACATTTCAAACGGTTTCGGGTCAAGGAGCCTCGCCATTCCGAAAATAGTTTACCCAGAATGTTCTACCTCCATCGTAGCGCGCGTCATACCTGCGAGCAATAGTGTCCCCCAAATGCTGAAGGTTGGAGCTGAACGATGTCTTCCTAATAGCAACTGTTGTTGGACATACGGGAGGGGGGGGTGTACCCATTTCTTGCATAGCCGTAGTCATAAGACCATAGAGCCTCGCATCCTTACAGTGCCGGGACGGAGCATGCCGGGTTTTCACCGACCGGGCAGACATCGCGTGCACCAAGCGCGAAACGCCGTGAGGTGTTCGGCGAGTCGCATGAAAGGCGAGCTGCATCCTACTAAGAATCCCTTCGTAAGGCGGACTTCCGCATCTTGTGCGTACTTTCTTGCATCTGAATGACAGCTTGGAATTAATTTATTTGTTTTCTGGTGTGGTCACTTCCAGAGACAGCAATTGGAATACTATGTAACTGCCTCGTGGGTGCCTTACCATATACACACAACGTCACATCATCCCCCTTGGGCGGAGTTAGGGTTCTCCAGGCCGCACAGAATGATCCCGCCCGACCACCATCTCGGATACCGCCAACACATAAAATCGAGAAAAAAAAAGGACGGTACCCTTGTGGTGTAGCTCACGCAGTGAGAGGCGTGTTTTACAGCGTCGTTGCCAACGCACGCCATCACCACAGAATCCAGCACTCCGCGATCAAACGAATAAAACCCTCCAATCGGATAGAGGGGCGACGATGGTTCTCTCACATTACTACCTAGGCCGCAAGCACTCCCATCACAATATAAACCTGACTAAAGGCTAGGATAGGGGTGTGTACCCCCACTTGTACTACCGAGTATAGACCGTTCGCGCCGGCGGCTCTTTGTCTCGCGCAAATCCTGACTCAAAATATGTCGTTTTGGGGTAGCGAACATTCCACCTAACGACGGCGGTACATGCGGCGGGACGAAACTAAAATAACACCAAAACGGTAGACCAGCGAGTCGAACGATCCCTAAGTGTGACCCCCTTACCATAAGTGCATGGCCGTGTCCAGTACGCCCGCTCAGCCCCCCCCTCCCTACCGACGGCGTGGACAGTCCTGTAGCCCTTCCCCATTCAATGTTCCCTCGTGACCAGTCCACAAAGACTTGTTCCGAGGGCGGTGATGAGCAAGCATAAATGCAAAATGGTCCTAAGGACACCCTTCGGCCTTTGCCCACTGCAGTATGTCCACACGCTCCGCCCTGATAGCATTTGCGCTAGTTCTCTCGTCCCAAGGGCATCCGTTGCCCCGTGCCCATCTCAAAACCTCAAACCGACCGTTCGAGGCTGCCTCACTACACGTAGTTTCATCCCAAGGGCAGCCGTGACCTCGCGCCCACTGCAGTATGTCCAGATGACCTGAGGAAGCTGCCCGAGCGCAAGTGGTTGCGTCCCACGGGCAACCGTTTCGTGTCGCCCATTTGAGAACCTCGAAGCGGCCTTTCTCAGCGGCCCCGGCGATTGTGCGGCTATCCCATGGGCAACCTTGCGTCTGCACCCACTGCAGTATATCCAGGTGTCCTTCTGCTGCTGCACTAATGGAGGTTTCTACGTCCCACGGGCAGCCGTTGTTCCGTAGCCATTGCAGCACATCTAGATTACCTCTCGAGGCTGCGTGGCGACATACACGCCAATCCCACTTCGCGCCATTTTCCCGCGCCCAACGAAGCACGTTGAGGTGCCCTCCCGCTGCAGCATCTCGGCATGCACGGTCTTCATCCCAGGCCTCGGGAGCGAGGGGGGCGGTCTGCATCCATTCGAGGATGTGAAGGTGTCCCGTAGCAGCTGCCACGTTGCTGGCGTTCGCGGCCCAACGACAGCCATTCTCCACCAGCCACTTTAGCATCTCTAGATGCCCACTTCTTATAGCGCCATCACACGTCTGCCAATTAACTGGAAACCCTTGGTCCATCGCCCACTGAAGGACATCCAAGTGCCCCCCAAGAGCAGCCCAGAAGGTAGTGTCACTTGTCCAAGCGGCACCGTTTGCCACAGCCCACTGAAGCACCTCCAGGTGGCCCCCGGCGGCAGCGCGCGGGCATATTTGAAGATGCCAGGGACATCCGTTAGCTTGCGCCCACTGCACAATGCCGAGGTGTCCGCCATACGCAGCCTTCTCGCAGGTTTGGCTATCCCAAGGACAGTTTTGGGTACGCGCCCACTGCAGAATACTGAGTTGTCCCGACCCAGCAGCCTCGCTGCAGGTAGTGACGGACCAAGGGCAGCCATGACACCGCGCCCACTGAAGGATGGCGAGGTGTCCACCCTTAGCAGCGCTTGAGCATGTGCTACTATCCCAAGGGCAGAGTTTAGAGCGCGCCCACTGTAGAATGTCGAGATGGCCGGCACCGGCAGCCCCGCTGCAAGTAGTGGCATCCCAGGGGTAGTGGTTAGCGTGTGCCCACTGAAGGATACGTAGACTGTCTCCCGCCGCAGCCGCTCGGCACACAAAGTTTCGCCAGCGGCAACGCTTACCGAGTCCCCATTGCACCATTTCGAGCTGCCCCCGGGCGGCAGCCGTGAAGCAAGCTTCGTCGGGCAACTCGCATCCGTTCAAGTGGGCACATCGCAGAACCTCAACGTCGCAGTGTTGGGCGATGTGTTGGCATACTGCTGGCCTCGGCCTCAGGTTACCATCGAAGCTCCACTGCAGCGTTGATACCGAAGTTTCCGCCGTTATGGCTTTCGTGGTTTTAGGCAGGTCACCCCAAGCGTTCCTCCACTCCTTGGACACACCGGCAAAAAACGCGTGCTGGTTGGATAGCAGTTCCGCCAGTAAAATCATGACGTCTCCATTTACACAGAGCGAAAACGCAGCCGCCGGAATCTCCGTCCGTAAACTTTCGGTGGCCGGCATCGTGTTTTCGCTTCTGAACAAGGAACAGCCGACAACGTACGAAACCGAGATATGTTCAGTTTTCAGAGGCTTGCCCAATCACACGGCCTCACATGCACGGGTATGAGCGAACAGACACATTTTAAATAGACAAAGCCACCCGTATTGAACTGTTTCAGAGTAATGCTACGGATGAAGGAAACATACGTTATGGTCGTACACTTACGGTGTGACTTAGGTTTTGAATTGGATAGCTCAGCAACTGGCGAACGTCACTGCAAGCAAATCGAAATATTTAGGTTGCATTTGCGATGTGCCTACAGTAGGATAGTCCGTTAGGTGAAGCGCACAAACATGTCGACGTTAATGTTGGGTGAGGTACCACGCCGCCGAGGCAAGGAACGGTATGCTACAACGTCTGTAACAGCCCTTCTCATTGAAGCATGGCAACTCTGCTCAGAGGAGAACCCAAAGCACAAGGAAGCGAACACCCAAACGTGCTCTTATGGCCCTTCGCTACATTTGTTTTATATCAGCCCTTACTGAAGCTTGGCGATTCTGCTCGGAGGAAAATCTAACGCACAAGGAAGCGAGTAAACCAACGACGTCTTCCGGCCCCTCCCCCGATTCGACATAATCGGTCTAAAAAGAAAGGTGTCTTGCGAGAGCTACAGCTGGAATCGCTTGGATCCTGAGCTCAGTGACACTACACGCTCCCCGCCAAGTTTCAGCTTGAGTATGCTGAAGACCGAGACATTATAAGCGCGCTGACCAAGTAGGTAATGGGAACACGTGGGCCATCAGCGCAAACTTCTGTGCCGGGCAACGTCATGCCCAAATCAATGCTGTCGTGCGAGTCATCGGCCACCAGCGCCGACAAAGGACCGAGAGTTCAAAAATCTCGGCCGACGATACGGCGCTGACAACGCGATGGTACAAGCCAACCTGTCGGAACGACTATTCGTTTAAAAACGGTAGGGCTTGGCGGAGAAGGTGGCGCTGCAAATAGAGCGGCAGTAATGTTAACGGGAGATGTCAACGACGATGTGCGGCGGGGGGGGACAGGGGATCGGGGGGAAGCGGAAAGAACTGGCACATTTTCCAACTTGGCAACCTGAGAATGGTTGAAGCCACCAAGAGATTACACACAATATACCCCTTCGGTGATCGGAGTTTACACGACGGTAGGAATCACAGTGGCCAACAACACGGACAAGGGGTACTTATAAAGGTGAAACGGGTCATGTACAGGTGGCGCGAGCAGGGTGGTGGCTGGAGCACTCAACACTATCAATCGGACATGGGTGGTATTAAAGAGGATGGGGAATAGACGAGCAGCACGAGGGGATGGTTGGAGTTGGCACACACGTAACAAGGCACCAGGGCAATCACTAATGTACTCATATGCAGTGCATGTATCCCAGCGAATCGGAGTTTCAAACATGCACCACGCCGAACATGCGAACAGTTTTGGGGAGGGCCGAAGCTCGTTTTTCGAAGCGTTTATGTACTTCACCGATCAAGAGTAGAACAAGCCGTGCGAAAATAATTGATTTAAAACACAGCGGGACAGCGAAGTCCTTGCCGTGTTATCGAAAAGGTTGTTTGTCGGAGTGTGCTGCTGCTGTGGCTAACCAGGCTGATACACCCTTCCCGCGCCTACCACGGTTCTTACTTGATCAGGACCAAACACCTTAGACTCTTGATCTCGGGGAGGCGTCTTGTTCAGCGAGCACAGAGGACGCCAAGTCTGGCGACACTCGCCCTACGAACCGGCGGTACGGCGAGGAAATACACAGCATATATAAACATTGTATGCACGCAGTCACGAGTTGTACATGTTTAGGCGGTTGCTTGCGGTGTAGCTCGAACCCCATGAACGATACTGCACCCTCGTCACCCACAACCGATGTACACGGTTTCGCCGCACGTTTAGAAATATTGATTCAATCTACAGGGAGAGTAGCGTGCGAGACAACTGGCACTTTCTACCGTCGGCTGACGTAGCTTATGTTTTTTTTCCGATCAAACCAAAACAGAAAACATAACATACACCGTAATACTTCCGTACGTTTTATAGAGTACCGCTTTTCATTCAGCAGATCGATAAATCCGGATGTTTGTTCGGAGACACGTTTATCGGTGCAATAAAGGACAACATATTGGTACTGCGGTCCTTTCGTACGGCTGTCCCCCCCTCTGTCTTCTCCCGGCAAAAACACGGTGGTCGCAGGTTTCCCGGGTTGGCGATGCGAACGAGAGCTCTCAGACGAAGAGACTTACTATAAATCCCGGACCTTCACGTACTTCACACTACAGTAGTGCTCATCAACCATTGCGATTGTTGGTCCCATATTTTTCACAGCTTGTCTTGTGTTACCACGCATGAAAAGTCCAATTGAGTGATAAGGCAACCACAACAACCACCACCTACCATCCCACCAACGCACCCAGGTGACGTCACAAACAAACTTCTTGCTGAGCGAGTTCGGGGTGACAATATACCTCCTGGTTACAATCTTGTTCGTTGTGGTGTTTTGATTGCTGTAGAAACGGATTGGTTGTGTGTCTGTCCTATCCTTGGCGCATGCTACTTTTATCAGTATAACAGTATAGAATAACACCATTATTTTGCTCTCCATAACTCACCTGAAAACATATTTAAAAAAAACAGGAAGGAGGGTCCGACGAAGAAACTCGCGTGGCCGAGGTATACAAAAAAATACTTTGCAAAACAGGAAGGACACCCCGACGATGCTTTGGTTAGGGACCCACGTCATTCAGAAAACTACAAAGCCAATGAGTACCACCTATATCGTACCACGCGTCCCTCCGCGAGGATATACGATAGACGATATATGATATACGATATACGATAGAAATACCCTCTCCGCTGTCATGAAAGCCTGTCCATCGTGATCTCCCTCCTTTCTCGTTGATGTTTCGGTCGATATGATGCCCTTTCCAGACATAAACTATCCGTTTCGGATCCTCCTTGCATACGAGCACTGTTCGTTGTGGGAACTAGTCACCCTGTTCTCCTGATACTGTTCCTGTATTGTCTTGCTAAAATATTTCACACTTCCTCGTACATGCCGGTAAGCTATGTACTATCATGTTAAAAAGCACGGTACCCTCAACGATGCTGTGGAGGTGACATAACATGTGGGCGTGTTCCTGGTGTCATTCGTATTGTCATTGGGTTTTCATACGGCCTGATCTGTTTCTTGCGGTCTCCATTATTTGTCGTTTGGCTTAGATTCGATTGTTTTTTATCCGTCTCTCTTAAAGATGCTATTCGGGGTGACTTGCTTTCCCTCTCGAAAATATTTTGCAGTTTTTCCGTGCTACGAGTTAATTTATTACTGTATTCTTCCGACTATATGTTGTCTTAGCTTCCTTCTGTTGTCTGAGTTTCTGGGATACGGAATGTCTTTCTTCGTACAAAGTACGTTGGCATTGCTTAGCATATTTTTACATTGTCCATGAGTTGTCTGTGGGTCGTAATACGTGGTCACAGAGTTAGCATCTCTGTAAGGCAAATTCCTACACAGTCGGATCCGGCAGTCGAAACGAGCCCCTCTCAACTGAACGCGAACTCGGGATTCTTACACAGTGGAAAATGATATTTTCGACTTATTTTGTTCCTACTAAGAAAACAGCCTGGCACATCCACTCGAAAACAGAAATTGGTTCGATTGGATATCCCAGTCGGATTTTTTAGTCGATATCGTGTTTGAAAATATCGCATAGCTCATACCGCCACAAAAAAGCACGCGCACGGCCACGAACATAGCAGCATCGTACAGTAGCGCTAACACTCGCTTGACGGCTGTCACTGCTGCTGCATTTCGCCGCAAGTCTGCGGGGCACATTCCCAGCTCCGCCCAACAGCAACGATGATATCAGCGCGCGGTATCAGTGATATTTTTGCCAATAACGACTACCCTTGCTGTGGCGTTAGAGGCTCTCGACTGAGTGCACCGCCACGAAGGTCGCTATGGCAGGTTTGAAGTTAGCCCACCGCCATCAACCCGCTTGGACAATGGGTTTTGTCCAATCTTGGCCGTAGTACGTAAAAAACAAAACAAACACATTTTTGATTTTTTGAAGAAAATATTTTTTACAGAGGGCAGGGGGCGATTGAGAATTTAATGCAGGCTGCTTCCGTGTAGCAA
>JBBMKB010065955.1:0-15283 GCA_037833945.1 Alaria marginata
TCAGTGGCATACACGCCGACCGTGGTCACATCGCCGGCTTCCGAGTAGGCTGGGATGGGAGCGGTCCGCGACGGGCAGTCACGGGTTATATCATAAGGTGGGCATACCTTTATAAGCTCACTATTAATAGCACACCACTCCTTTCGGTGCTGCACGCCAGCGATTTTGTTCCGCGTTTGGCCATAGTGTTCTACTTTTCGATCGAAAATAGGCCAACGACCTGCTAGAGCTACACGGTGTTCAAGCAAATATTATGCTTCCACGCATCCTCATGTATTTTTTGTAGGAAAACTGTGGGCTTCGATACATGGCTAACTTTATTTCAAATGTTTTGCCCGCAATCACCGCGTTTACTACAAAGTATTCATCCGAGCAGATCATGTATCGTCAGCGAAAACATACGTACTTGCTGTCTTCTCTGAGCCCACCCAGTAGAAACCACGTAAACAAACAGATAATTGTTTGTGCGGACATTGTGAATATTGCGTGAGCCTTGAACAGGATGAGCGAGGCATAATTCACAAATACCTCTAGTTATCATAGGTCCGTGTCCACCTAGAACCAGCTCAACTTTGAGTGGATCGAGGCATTCATGGACCAGCAATGTCTGTTGTAGACAATCATTTTTGCAGACCTGGTTCAGCACAATGTACTTGCAACATGTTAGGAGAAGGGAAACCCATACTTGTTACATGACAAACACACTGCGGAAATGTAACTAATCTGTTCCATCTGAAGTCCACTCCGGACAGTTGGAGCTGCTACTGCGTCGGTATCGTTCTACTGCGCTTTGACTAACTCCCTCATCAACCTGGTGACGGGAAACGAACGAGAGGTACCTTAACATCAACTGACTGAACCCTGCGAAATAGCCCGTTGTGGGTACTTTAATGATGGGCCATATATTCACCGTTAATACCGTCCTCGTTACGTGCACGCGTGCTAAACACTCTAAATATCCTGCTGAGGCTCGGTAGTGTGCGTGGAAAACTAAATCATGAAAACAATGCCAGGAAGTCGGTGGACCATACATATACGCCAATCAACGGCGCTACCCCCCTGCCATCAAGCACGTCGCTTAAATTTAGGAGCCGGTTCCCTGTGGAGAGGAGCATCGGCACCTCGCAAAAGACGGTTACATGGCGAACGTATTCCTTGGAAACACCGGAAACATCAAATTGATACATATCCATATGGTTTTGAATGTCAACACAGAGAAGCTACGCCCTTAGCTCCCATTAAACAAGCCACATGAAATACCAAGATGAGATGATTTGATATACAAAACCACTACCCGACATCAACATCGGAAACGTACATTCAACAGTGTGATTCATCCATTCATTAGTCTGTTGTACCTGACGTGGTGCCAACGGCAGCAGCGTAGATGGTGGCCAGTAGAGCAAAAGCGCGCATTGTGAGAGTGTCTTGGAAAATAGTTTGATGTGTGCGAGGTATAGCTCAGGTGATGGCTTGGAGAAGAGAAGTGAGAAGTGAGTAGGTGGGGCGTTGGAGGTCGTTGTTTGATCGGGTGTGATTGTCAGTGACTGTTTCAGCGAACGAAACGGCGGTTTGGTTCAGGTGTGAAAGCCGAGCCTTAATCAGCTGTGTGAAGCTCAATAACAATATGCTGGGTATTTTATTGTGGAACTTGCCAGATGTAGCGGTATATCGACAAACCTTCAGCACGTGTTCAGAACAAAAGCAATGTACAGCTGGCGATACACACACGAAGCCCAATATGGTGGTTGCCGAGTTCACGGGAAGTTCCCGCCGCAGACAGCTTACCGAATCTAATATCATTTATTGGATATGATTACAACACTTTGAGCCTTTCATTGCGGTGGGCACATGACCGGGACGAACGGAACACGCGGTAATGTGATGCTAGGAGAGGAAAAAAATGTTGACACCAGAGTGTAAACGGTATCGTTCAAACGTGTTCATACGTGCGAGTAGTAGTAAAAGTATTGTTCCGTCTATGTGTGTAATAAGAGCGGGGTATTGCGCACAGCTTGGCAAACACATGCTTTCACAGACCACTTCAACTACTAGCTGTAGCGCTGACATGATTGTCGAATAAATCAGTAACGAGCGCTGGCATCAATGTCGAATACATCAGTAACGGTTGATCCGGGGGCATAGTTTACGAGGTGCAAGGAGCGTTGTATCCTACGGTCCGTCCTCACAACGGTGGCGAGTTTCGGAAAATCATTAAATTCATACAAAACGCCGAATAAATTGTCCTCGCCGTCCAGCGTGGTCACACCACATGCGCGTTTGTCATACATGAAGCGACTAACAAAGTTCAGCACTCACTACAACACCAATTCGTGACGAGCATTGTATAAGCGGATGGCAAGGTGAAAACGAGCACGAGTGCTTAAGGCATGCCACGTATTGAAATATGGACTCTGCAGTCCACTACTGTAGCAGCTAGTTGCTTAGTAGTCACTACAAATGAGTACATTAAGTATCATGTTATAGACGCGGGGAATTAAAACATGCGGACAGACTCGGTTTATTCTTTCTCATACAAGTTGTAACTATCCATAGCTTACTACAGTATTACGTATCGAGGAACGTTGCAGGAAACATTGCAAGTGTCGTTACTATACGACGGACTGCCGGCCAGGAACGACAACCCGTATAGAGTACATCTGCCCGTAGCACGGGCATTGTTCATAGATTATCAGGAGACGGTCTCGCCCACCTCGATCACTCCTTACTTTATCATATTTCTCCTTATCACTCCTTACTTGTCGTCATTCCTTATACTTTCTTCTTCTCTTTTACTTCTTTCTCCTCTTTGGTTTCTACCTTATGGCCTCAAGCGCCTTTTTCCAAACCATCTTTTCATCACGCGTGATCTGCACAGACACTTCAGTGCCGCCTCTGCAGCTCTTATCAAAGAGACAGAGCCTTGACACGCATCAATATTATGATACGACGCATCAAAAACATGAACACACATACAGGGGGTGGAAGAAAAGGCACTTTTGCCCACTGCTACTCCAGAGGGTAAGCGAGGGTAAACTTTCTTGGAAATTTCCACTTCTTCGCAAAGTTCTAAAAACTGGAAGTGGTGGAAGCTTCCATGAGGATGTTGAAAACTTTCATCACTTACATGGTAGTGTGTAAACTTCTACGCCAGCTTCAACTAGCTTCCACGAATGAGTAAATAATGTACAAGACCAAACAAACCGGAGAACAAAATATCGAACACAATCAGGAGCACTGGATGTGTCGCAGATAGCAGGCCGAGCAGGCTGAGATGATGTACTGTCGTGACGTCTAAGGCGACTTAGGAAATAGTGGTTCCGTGAAACGTTGTGCGATTCAGTTGCATACGCCACTACTGTATTGTGAGCACAAGGTGGAGTGGGGGGGGAGAGGGTGGTACAAGACGAATCGTGCTTAGAAACTTGCATCTCGAACAGTGAAAACATGCACAACTCAACAGGTTAACTGCACATGTCACATCACCACAGTATGCTCAGTGAATATCTAACGCCAAGGAGCACATGTTACGTCGTCCTTGGGGCAGCCGGCACAATCAATGTGGGGCACGTAGTCGCAATATTTTACGTTATACCTACGAACCGAGAGCCTTCATCGATGAATCAGCTGCCCTAGTTCGTTATGGATTAATTCCATTGTGGAATATGTTGGCGTTCGTTTCAGTAACTGATCACGCCTTTCATGTGGATAACAACCTTCAGAGTTGTCGTAGCTCTCATCTCCGTACAGTACCAGCATGTTTTCGAGTGAGTAATTCAACACCAAGTTCCACGAAATCGGGGGGGGGTCTTGTCGCAATCATGACTCCACTGGTGAAGTCGGGTATGCTGCTGAAGGTGCAAAGGTTTCTCGCCAAGGCATGACAATGCGCATTGGAGACATGCTTCATATAAACATATGTTCCCCCAGATATGTATATGAACTGCTGCTGCAGAGAGTACCATACTGTCGATTGCACTGGTAGAAACAATGCGAAACATGCACAACACCCGAGAATGGTGGAACATAGAGTATGATATATACTCGACGTCATAATACCATTGCAAACAACCACCGCTGTCCTACGCATGTGTACGAAACCGATTGGAGTCAGGGCTCCCGCTTGCGGAGGACGGGTCGCTATGGCCGGAGAGAAACGTCGGATGTCGCACCCCAATGAAACAACAACAACCCTTGGTTCAAAAAGGGGTCTACAGTGCGCAAGTCAGTTGGAAATATGGAACAGCGTCCAGAGCAATCCAGTTTAAGCAGATTACCAGGAAGGCATTTTCGAAACCCTATCCAGCTGGTTTTGACAAAACGTCGTACAAGCGAGACTGACGCACCTACGATGTGTGTCTCAAAAAACTACTTATTATGCTCTGTTGAACGGATGTGGGCGAAACGGATATACCGCCGAAACCGGTAAAATAAAGGGTGGTGTTCGTCTTGACTGCACTGCAGGGAACGTTTGCTCAACACCAACAGGATTAGTTGCTGCTCGGTGTGTGGTGCCTGCCTACCATGTATAGGATCCAGTGTTTCGTGGACGAAAGTTGGCGTGTCATGAAAATATTGTGCCTGCAAATATTCTGCACGCACATGCGATTGAGCCCAAAGTAGTGTATGTTAAAGTTTTCCCCAGTCTCACGACGATGGACATCGAGGAATCTGAAATAGGTAGCGCCGACTGAACGCATTCCGCGGTGTTCCAGTTGAGCCCCCTTTTGACGAGGGGAGGGGGCTTGGCGAACTGCGCCGCAACTGCGCGAGCACGACTTCTTTGTATGTTGCAAATTGCCGCACGGCGTGTCTATCGCCACTTAGACTATCCCTATCATGATTTATCTAACTATATGTAACTCCAGCGATAACATAGACCACTTCCAACCAGGTATTAAAAACATAATTTACTCGACGAAAAAAAAAGCACAGACCATATTCGTAGAAACCTATAACCATTGCATATTGATGTCCGGCTTGTCACCAACGAACTCCACCAGCTGCCCAATCCCTATCTGTCTATCAGTACTCCGCGCTAATCTATTTTAAACATTCTACACGCCCCGGCGTCCAGCAGCACTCATTTTGGGCCATGAGAGTTGGTCAGCCACACTGTTACTCCTGTACTCAACGCCATCGAGCAAAACATGCCACGCGCATATACAGGAGTCAAATACTCGGTGACTTATGTACCATACACACGTTTTAGTATATCCAAATGTTTATATACAGTAGCGAGCCATTATCTGAGATTCCAGCACCGCCAGAGGTCACCCGGATGTATTCCTGCTCTTATATACTCCTCCTGCGGGCACGTTTGTGTGCTTGCATTGCCAACTATCTCCACGGCGGCAGTCATGCGTTGTATCCTCGGCTGGTGGACCAACCCCTCGCGATGCGTTTACTCTGTAGTGGACACACAACCACAACTCAAAACAAACGACCACACACAGAATGTTACTCCCGGCTCAATGCCGTCCAGGAGCGGAACCAATCGTTGGAGGCATTACTGCGCATTGGAGTTTACCTGAGGGATGTGGCAATGGACGCGTGAGGGTAGAAAATTGGTATGTTGGGATCTCGACGGCGGTCTCACAACCCCAAAGCAACTAATTTAGTTCACATGAAGGTCACACACCGATGACACTGGGGATGACTTCGTCCGTTGCAGCACCTGCATAACACATGGCCACGTTCGGGAGAGCAGTTTCGTATATCGCATGTTCACAACGAGCCTAACCAAGGCATACAAGCAGTGGGTGACTTCGTGGGTATGGCAAGTACATGTATTATTGTTGAGACATATTGGTTTTGTTGTCGTGTTTAAGACAGCGTAGGAGGGGGGTCGACCATAAGCTCCTGTTGGTGGAAGGGTTAAGGTTGGGGCCAGGTTGTGTAGTACGATGTATTTCGACGGAACCATTAGCAGAAGGCTTCGAACCCAACCCGGCCAAACAATGTCATCCTGCTTGGTATAAGGAACGCCTTCAAACGCCAAGTTGTGAACATCGCACCAAAAGTTAATTTACACTTCGTATGGCATCGGCGCAACGACATGGCAAGCTACACATTGACCAACGAAATGCTAGCCTCACGATATCATATTTATATAACCAGGTATGACTGTTACGCCGTGTTGGCTTGACTAATGTTCGCGTTATTTGACGAGACGAAGCCGACATATAGTCAGGTATTTACCCTTTTTCCGGGGATACCATGTACAGTATGCGGGTACCATCCAAGCAGAAGAACCGACACCGGCCACACTGTCTGATTGTGTTTGGGTAGTGCCCGTGAGTGAGACAAGATGTCGGGTCTCGCAGTTGCAACGATAGGGTTGACACGTTTTGTCCAACACCGTTCCTGTAGTAAGAACTCCTAAAACGACGGGCTATCTAAAATCATTTGTGTTTCCGAGGTCATTCGTTACACCCATGTACGCTGTGAAATTGTCCATTGGGCTACGCCTTAGTTTCTCACTCAACGTCAGGTTCCAGGTAAGGTACATATTACTTCAGTCTCGCAGCCTCACATACAAAAGCTCCACCCGCATCGGTGTAGGCGCCCGGTTAACGGTGCAAACTGCAGATATAACGTCGAATATTAGTAGCTCCAGCCACATGTATGGGCTATGGCGGGGCCATGCTGACATATCTGGATGGTGCGTCGACGATGGTCGCTTTTGCAAACCGGCCGGCTCGTAGCGATCGTTTGTTCGTTATCTGCTGGTCAACGCTTGGGACGTGGACACTTACCGACGTAGTAGGAGCGGCAGCCGATGCGCTCGGCCATCTGCCCGGGGCATGCGAAACAAATGAAAACGACAATCCGCATAGCTATATAGTTTACATATGCCGGACACAAAGGAACTCTAAAGCCAAAACAATGTAAGTCCTGAAGTGTTATTTTATTCATTCGTGCCGTGTCATAGCCCTGCGGAAAGTTAAAATTTATGATTTCTCTGGGGGAACGGTGGATCAGTGTATCCTTTCCACAGGTGCCCCTTGATATGTCACCATTCGTTCTTAATGTTTCCACGTACCTCGTTGATCAAAGATACAATCGTAAAGCGTATGCTCGTAGGCTGTATCATATGTAGCCTAGACGTTTTGTGAATACGCATGAGACACAAACGACCGATTCTATTCGACCAGGGGTAGGGACACTGTGTCACTAATGTGTGCCGAATAATTAAAGCTATAGGGTGTGGTGCATTTTGAATGTCGTAATGTGGTGTCGTTCGAATTGGAAACAACCCGTCCAGCGGAAACGCTCGCCGAATCTATACCGCGGCAATCTACTTGGCGATTCTCACTCTACGGTATTTTCACCGCTACTAGTTGGATGAAAGTGCAATGTCGAGGCTCGGAGTAATTTGTAGAATTGACAATAGTACGACGCGGTTCGGGTCGGCGCGGATCGTTGCCGTAGAATAGTTGGTTCATGGTGATGTGGTGTATCTATGAACAGCAACAAACCGGATCGCACCGAACCGTATGAAAATAATGCACTGTTATATAATATTTGATATCTTCCAACATACCGTTTGATACACCTCAAGTGCAGTGATGTTGTGCAGCACGATCACGATCATGGTCCTCGGCAATCCGAGTGCCGTAAACGCTTTGTGTAACGTGTGTGACTATACCATGACTATCAATACTTGACATATAACTAGAGCAGAAGAATCTCCCTATATGGACAGTGTTGAACATTGTAGGACGAAAGGCGTCTTAGCAACATTGATTTGTGAGGGTGCACGTCGCCAGGCGATGTTTAGGAAACTCTGTCGTCAACCTGCGTGGATGGAGATTGTTGCACAACCAGAGTTACTCCGTTGGTGCATCATATTTTACGACCAACATCTAGGTCGAACTACGTAGCAAAAATAACGGCTACACGGCAATACGGTGGGGTCTTGTGGAACATTGTGTGAGGGAGTATGCCGCCGCATGTGCGCTTACATGCGTACATGCACTCTTTCAACACCGCACGTACGGTTCGTCAGTTCTCGAAAGGTCACTGCAGACTACGCTAGGCTCGGGGTATACGGAAGAAGCCAAAGCGGTAAAAACGGCAACAAGCGAGGACGATCATACGGCCTATGACGGAAACCGGTGAACATTCCCGGGACATTTGGAAGGCCACATGTCAGCGTTGTAATGACACTTACGTGTCCTTGCGTTGAATAATCTCAGTTTTAGCTTGATGTTTTGTCTTGATACTCGACCCATCGGTACGTTGAGGTATTGGACGGTGTTTTCCTCGGTTTGGCAGCATTTACAGTGGGATCTACTCTCAACACCTAGGGTGGGAACTCCGGACGCTGGCTCTCACTACAGTCTAGGCCACCACGCGAAACAAAAATCCCTCGAAATTCGCTTACATACCCACTCTAACCAAGCACCGGTGCATATACCACAACATATGTATGCTTTACCAAACGATGTTATCGCGCGACGGTAGCGACGTCAACACGCTTTATCAGGCAGGACAAGGTCTGCAGTGCACAAGTGTGAGCTGCAACTCCCAACCTTGACGCCTGTCTTCCCGACACATATTCGACCGTCTGCTGAGACATGATGCATCTATTACTCGACAAGCGAACCGCCATTCGCGATACAGGCCTGTCCGTAATCTTAACCAAACAGCCGACGGCCAATCCTTGATTTCTGCCATAGCGTACGAAGATCAGCAGTGGATGTTTTTTTCCGAAGTGATGCCAGTACATACAAAAGATACTCGAAGCAGGTCCCTATGGTAAGTTCACGTGATAACATCCAGATTATACATCCGACAGGATACTATCTGGAGTACAATCGTACCAGCCCCAACTCTCAACCATGACTTAGGCGATCCGCATGCCCTCATGAAGATCGTTTCAGTCGTGGTATACACACACATTTTATTCGACACGCGAACTCGGTGCGCCGGTTGTAGGTAAACCTGACAAAACGGCTGACGACCTATTCACACAATTAGTCACCGAAATTAAATATCTGTACGCTCAGTCGTGTCGGTCGAAGTTGGTACCAATGGCATTTCCTCGGCCCGACGCCCCTGTGGTGGTATTATCAAAACATTATCCATTGATCCATCAGTACGCAAGCTGCGACTCTTGTTCGAGTTTTGTTGGTGACCCTAGCCAAACTGCCGACGAGGGATGAAGACATTGTCTCCCCGCACATCACGTCCAAAGGTATGTCCGTCCAATATATATGTATACGTACAGTGACCAGTACGGCAACACCTTTACGCCGGCAGAGGTAGTTCCACGATGGGTTGGTCAAGTAAATGGTGCAAAAACACCTCCTCCGTGAACAAAATAGGACGGTGATATTCGTGCGTTCGGATCCAAGAATAGAGGACCCTGACCGGTGTCAATGGATGCAAGCCACACGTGAGGTAGAGGCACGAAGCCCCCCACACGGAATCAGTATTTGTAGGTTGCCTTCCGATTTCTGTGTTGGCGGTGTCCACACCCCGAAGCACTTGTCTGGAGCGTTACTGGACCATGATCATCACCTAAAATAAGCGTTGAGGGGTGTAAAGCACGGGATGAAGCAAGTCCATGTCACTGAATCGAAGTCGAATGGTGTAGTTTGTGTTGTTGTTCCGATCCTGATCATAAAGCGGACAATTAGTATCTACTTGGCTCAAGGTACATCGGCCGTTCACGGTTGCGAAACCGTGTTGACGATTACGTGCGGTAATATGCATGTTGGGTTCTGCGATGGAGGTAAAACTCGACGGTATGGTGTGTCGTGCGGTTTGTCGAAAAAGCTGCTACTCTGAAAGCGAGAAAAAACTCCTTTCAGATTATGGAGTTGAGGCTCGGACTTTTTCGCTTATTTGGGAACTTGTGTTACGACGCAGAACCGACATATGATGTCCGATGTCCAAGCTATTCACGAAAGCGTCCTCAAACGTCCTGTTTCGGGTAAACGTGCAACGGCACGAGGTTAACATCCGGTATCCAAGCTATGCAAGAAAGTATCCCCAAAAGTAAAAGTTGTGTGACGTCTGCTCAGATAAGTGTTCAGTAGGTTTACACAGTCCACCGGCTTCGGCTGACTGGCAGTATTTGTTTTAGATACCGTCTCATGCCGTAAGAACAACACCGTCAGTATTGGTCGCTACCGAAATAACACCCAGTTTGATATAGCGTGCTTTGTAGGGAAGTATCCAGCTATCAATTAGTTCCAAAGCGTCACACCATAGACCGACGCGTGCCACGAAGAGGGGTATTAATTGGTTGGTTTT
Organism: Alaria marginata; assembly: GCA_037833945.1. Lineage (NCBI taxonomy): Eukaryota > Phaeophyceae > Laminariales > Alariaceae > Alaria > Alaria marginata. The sequence continues at coordinate 10,267 of JBBMKB010065955.1, forward strand.
AGTTTTCTGAATGACGGGGCTCCTCAACCCAAATTCGTCGGAATGTTAATATTGATAATAGTTTTGCCACAAAAAAACAAGTATACCTACGCCAGGGGTTTGTTCATCGGGGTACACGCTTGTTTGACAGAACATCCATATACAATTAAGGAGTATAGGTCTTCACGCGATGAACCAAAGAAAACCATAAAGGTGTTATGACACCGAACAGTGTACCACGTGCCAACGCCACCAATCTTGGTCAGTTTACGCAATGTCTCTTGCAATCACCGGGGCGCACATGAATTAAACAACACGGGGGTAATGTTTGTCACCCCCAGTCTGAGTAGCAATTTAGCGGACACGTACACAACGAGGGGAATTCCTTTCACCTACTCGTACAGACCCACAGTTTATGCCAGGTTTCTAAATTTGTTCAGTAGGAAGCTCTAACCGTTTTACTCGTTCGGCGAAATATTGCATAATAATCTCGATCTGTGTATTTGCATTATGATCTTGATCAGACAGGTATAGCATATACTCGGAAACTATGTAAAGTTGTATATTCCAGGAACACATCATTCGGTTATTGCTGTTCAATGCTGACGACTCGGTGTCTAATGTGGAGGAAGAGCACGCGATTGAGGGACTACGTCACCACCTTAGGAAACGATTATCATGTCGAAGCGGCGATCATATTGAAAAAGGAGCAATATACCTGCCAGGTGATGCGTGCCAATACAATCTGACACATAGCGATTTCTATATGCGGGAGCGGGACTGGATCAGTATATATTGTGTGTGTGTTTTCGCAGGCCCGTGGGCGGAATTGTCTTTGACTTCGAAGATGTTAGCGAAGAATGTGTATATTGTTTCTACCGAACCGTCTTGTCCAAGCGTAGGAAAACCTTTGCTACCGTCCTAGACCGTTCACTGCCGATACAACACTATGTGGGAGCTATGTGAAGGCAGACTTGCAATTTGGCTCCATGTCTATATTATTTTAGATTCGAAACACCATAGGCTTTTCTCGAGATATTAAAAATACCTCATCAGGTGCCAAAACCCATTGGCAGCACCCTACTGTACTCGTCGTCGGTAATGCAGTCGGGCTGTTCCGTTGGAAGTAATAAATGAAGGAATACTAACGCACCGTGCACCGTTGCTGCGTGGGGTGTCCCCTATCCGAACGTTACTTTGTTTAGGTGGGAAGGTACTCTGGTGGGTGAAGATATATTTACGTGCTTTCTTCGGCGATCGCTTCTGGAAATATGTACACGACACTTGTCTTTCCTATCGATGTCACATGAATACTAAGCAAACGTATCTCACATATATTCCTCGTCTTGCGATGCTCCCCTACGTATTGTATACACGACGTTTGCATGAACCACTCACAAACCCAAAGACAAGCGGGTGTGCGAATGCCCGTTTACGCCGAAACCATATAAACAGCAACCAGTGTATGCTGAGTTCAATATGCTCCATCTACCGACCCAATACGTTTTCACGGCAAATGCATTGGACGCCGAGCGACGAACTATTAACAATCTACTACCAGACGCCATTATATTAACGAGTGTTTAGACGTTGTCGAATGAAACTATCCATATGGCGATGGAACATTTTCCAACACATGTGACGCTCCCGCCCGGCATACATTTGTTAACAGGCGATGTTACGAGTTAGTCTAGTGGTCTGCGAAAACCCCCTAAAACATTGTAACCTCCCACGACGCACCTCCGTGATACTCAGCCATTCGTCATCGTCGCCGTCGAGGCACAGCTTGAGGTCCTCGGTTTCGTCGGTGTAGAGGAAATAGCTCTCGTAGTAAAGATTGTTGCCACTAGACGTGATGGTGCTGTGGTGGTCGTCGTTGTCGTACACCTTCATCGTGCGGGTCCTCTCGTTTCCCTTGTGCAAAGCGATACGTAGCTTGACGATGTCCTGGGCCTCTTCGAAGGTGTACGTGATGCAACATCCATCTCCCTCGCACGACCAGCGAGAGTTCACCGTCCGTTCTTCGTCCCGAGTGTTTGCCGGTACGCAGCCGGCCGGGTCACAACCGCCATTGGCGGACAGTGATTTGTCGTACCCAGTAGCATACACGCCGACCGTGGTCCTTTCGCGGGCATCCACGAGGGCTGGGATGGGAACGGTGCACGACAGGCAGATACGGGTACTAACGTGAACTGGATATAATATCTGAAGCTCACTAGCTTCTCACCATGTTATGTAATTTACGGAGTTTTCAGCGAGGAACATTATTTTTGTTCCGCGCGTTTCTATGGTTTTAGATTTCCGAACGAAAAAGCCAACAATACTTTAGTGCAAGACGTTGCTCATGTACATATTACGTGTACAAGCATATGTCTCCATGCATTTTAGTATATAGCCAGTGGGCTTCAGCTGAAGGCATTTCAGATGTTTGCCCGCAAACACCTCGGTTTCATACTCGGTATTCGTACGAGCAGAGAGCGTATCCTCCGCTGAAAATATCGTACCTGTATAGCCACAGAGTAGAACCAACGTAAACGAACGCATTAACACCTGTACGAAAACTGTCGATGTAGTTTGCCGCGATTAGGATTACCGAAACCGATTTCGCAAACCGTCATTGTTTATCATGCCCCCTTGTCCACCCACAATCAGCTCATGTCTGCATGGATAGAGGAAGTCACGGACCAACACCGTCTACGGTAGTACCGGAACATTTTGGGCGACCTGGCTCGACAAACCAGAGCATGGGAAACACGTATATGTTTGACGACAAGCACACTGCGGATGTGCAAACCAGCTGTCTCATATGAGGTCGATTCTGCACAGTTGGGGCTGCTACTGCATTTGTCCTGTGTCGATGGGCCTGGACTTTTTCTCTCCTGGACCTAGTCATATGGAATCAACGAGACGAACTCAGTCACGAACGAACTGTACACGGCAAACTCGCCAATCGCGCCTAGGTTCAAATGCGCGCGTGTTGAAGCCTGCCTCATCGCGTGCACACTCTAAAATCGGTAGACCTCTGCTCGATAGTGTACTTGGACAGCTACCTCAGTACGGCACCGGAAGGTAGCTCGTAATTTAATGCGTATACGACAATCGACGGCGCTATCCTCACTTCGGTACGCTTCAGATGCAAGCCCCCCCAAAAACGGAGCAGGTTTACCTCGCAACGGGAAATACATGGGATATCAGTACCTTAGATACACCGATAATTTCAAATTTCGATACAACATGGAGAATGTTAGCACCTCAACATGGACACACAATGCGCTTAGAACCCATCAAAGAGACCAATTTACTGTCAAGATGGATGTGTTAAATAGGGATAATCAATTAACCGACGTCGACATTGACATCTCACGTGCAAGGTGTCATTCAACCATTCATACGTCAGTCGTACCTGATGCAGTGCCAACCGTGGCGGCGTAGATGGTGGCCAGAATAGCGAAAGCGCGCATTGTGAGAGTGTCTTGCGTAAGAGTGTGAAGTGTGCGAGGTATACGTCAGATGGGGGCTTGTAGAAGAGGGGGGGGAAGTGAGATGGGGGGGAAGCCGAGGAAGTTCGTGAGGCAGGATTCATTTTTCAGTCATTGTTTCAGCGACCCAAATTGGCTTTTTTGTTCATGTCTGAAACCCGAGCCCGAACCAGCTGCGTGAGAATGACATTTGGTTGGGTATTTGATTGTGGACATTGCCGGACGCATCGACACATCGGTAGTCGAAACGCTCAGCACGTGTTCAGAACAAACGTGAAGAAAGAGCTGAAGATGATAAAAAATCAAACACTCTTTTAGTGGTCCCTTAGTCGACTAGGGATACCCGTAGAAGCCAGCTTATCGACTGCCTACTCCAAAACAGTTCACTGTTTGGATAAGGCCGTCGCTTGTTAGGATTTTGTATTTTACAGCGAGAACAGTTCGCGTCATTCGTTTTGGCGGGGACATAGCCAACAGAGTGGGACGAAACATACTACACGTGAACGGGTTAATAAGAGCGTGATGGAACGTGCTCACCAGAGCGTCAATATCATCATCCAACTAATAGGTACACACGATCTTCCATTGTCATTCCGTCTGTGTTCGGTATATTACTAAGTATGTACTTCTTTGCATGGGAAATAACTAATACTTTAATTTTACAGGGTACCCGAAGTGTTTGATCTTACTCTTCGCATTATTGATCCTTGGGGGGCTTACTTGATGGGACGTACCCAATCAAACGATAAATTTTAGTTTTGTGCGCAAGCGACGTCATGCAAGGCCACGCTATATGCGCTTTTATCACACTTGACGCGGTCACCGAAGTGCGACGCGTATGATAACGTCGATTAACCCAGAGTATTGTTTATGGGTACTGCAGCAGAAAGACTCTGTACGCCTGCATGGTGTGGCATCAACGCGCGCCGTTCAGGATGGGTTATGATACGGTATCACATTAATGTTTTAAACACTGCGCCTGGCTCTTGAAGCAACTCGCTTGCCCTCGCCTCGCCTTCATCTCGCCTTGGCATATCGTAGTGTACTGCTTTGGTTCTGCTCGATAGACGGTGTTTATGTAAAACACTGAACGTTCCACCGTAGAGGGTATAAATAATGAAATACACGCACGGCCTGCGGTACATGCGGACGATCGCTGATTGAGTTCTGGCACATGATACGCCGCTGTATAGATATATGTAGAGTCATCCCACCGTAGGGTGCAACAATAGGTTTCTGAGGTCCTGACACGAGGAACTCAACATCTCACCCGAAACATAACTTCAAATACTTTCGTTCGCGCAACCTCATTAGCATTTTGGTCCGCTGATCCTTAAACATGTACACTCGTAGGGTCATCCCACGGGAGGGGTTGCACTTTTTGGGGTCAACCGTTCCTGACCGGTTGAGCTCCTGAAGTGAGGGACTACCGGTGGGTATGATAATTTTACCTGTGCACTTGGTTTAGGACTATTAATAGCAGATAGAAATGTTGATCGGGTTGCGCGAACGAAAATTATGGAAGTCATGTTTCGGGTGAGATATTGAGCTCCTCATGT
>JBBMKB010065966.1:0-15282 GCA_037833945.1 Alaria marginata
AGATCGAGAGAGAGAGAGAGAGAGAGAGAGAGAGAGAGAGAGAGAGAGAGAGAGAGAGAGAGAGAGAGAGAGAGAGCAGTTTGGGCTTTGAAATAGCAGCGGCTAAGCGTGGCGACAGGAAACACGTGAATACAATAAGTCGAAGGACGTGAAATAGCAAAGAGATCTTGTTTCAAAGCACGTTCAAAAATAACACTTAGGGTTAGGCTCGCCTTGCGCAGTGTGTAGATTTATATGAGCGAGGAATAGTGCATTCTGGGCAAATACACTACGTTCGCATATCCGGATCATAAATCCCTAATGTCGTGCAGACAACATTAGCCCCTGGTTTAACAGTAAGACAAGGGATCCACGAAAACGCGTCGTTGCAAGTGTGGATTGTTCGATTGGTTGGTAATCCCGAACGCCCTTTCAACTCGGTATGTCGACGTTTAATATCGAGTTCGGCCAAGTAAACATTCCCGCCTGCCCGCGATACACCAGGAGTTAAACGACACGGCGACAATGCTCTTCTATGGTGTGTTACCTGACACGTTAGGAATATTAGTCGATCTGTAGCGCTCAGAGGAATCCTGACGTGGTGACCGGTCACTAGCGGCAGACAACCCACTGCTGTGCCGCATATAAATGATACGGTTGTTATGTCTGGGATAAACAAGCGTGTACATTAGGGTGCTGCACACCCACAGTTTTTGGCGATCATCTTGTCATTGATAGGACTCGCCTTTAGTTTGCGGGTAGGTCGTCGATCGATTCCCTCTTGGTTCCGGCTAGGCGTTGTGCAATTGGTAGGTAGTTTGTCCCTTACGCGCTCGGGCTCAACAAGAAACACCGCGAGCACGACGCATGGTGCCAGCTTGTTCACGGTAACAGGCCAAACGTCGGGCTCAGCGAATCGTGCACTTTGATGATGAACTCCAATGCCACACGGTTGGTATCGTACTAACGGCTATGAACAGGGGACGATCGTGATGTCCCTCAAAACTATGTTCTTACACTTGTAAAGTGTGGCAGATAGTTGGCTTCGACGAGAACAGTTCGTCTTACCAATGGGTTGTGTTTACCGTGTTTACACAGACTGGAAATAAAACGCACGGACCGCTTTTTTCGTATCTCTCCCGCTTACTGTATGTTATCGTCCAACTTTTTTGGACGGTGGAAACATAGGTATTGACTTTAGGCTATACATTATTTTAGTTTATTTTACTATTGCCTCTGTTGAATTCGGATTTTTACTCTCTTAACTGTATGGCCTCAAAATATTGGCCCTACACGAAATATTCTACCTTTCGTGTAAGAAACTGACGTCGACCACCCAAAGGCACGGTTGGTTGCAGAACGTTTAACACAGACATTCGATTATCTAAAAAAGTTATAGTCTATCTGTTTACTGCTGAAACCACGTCATTCCAAGCCTTTGCCATGAACATCCACTTGATTTCGTACAAAAGTTTCAAAGTCCACGCCGGTTTGGTGAGGTAGGTCCTGAAACGTACGACACGTGCTCCATGTGCCCCTGGCGAAAACTCCAAGAATGGGGTGTCTTTATTTGTTTTTTCTGTAAAACAATTGGTGTTACTTAACGCCTAGAAGTCGCCAAACAACTTTGTATCCGAATGGCTGACAAAAACAAACAACTCACACCCCGGCAGTTATGGTTAGGCATACGTGAAATCAACGCGTGTGCGAAAGTTCATAATATAACACACATAAGATGTGCGTGTACATTAGCCGGGGTCATAAGTTCGCATATTGATGGCGAACTAGCCGGTAAAACGTCTTGGCTGCTCGGCTGTTCGCGTCATTGTCATAGTTTTCAGGTGCTTGGGGCGCTTATGGTCGCCAAAATAGCCGACCGCGTTTAGGGCGGCGATGAAGTTAACGGGGGGGGGCGGCAGAGGTAGAGAGGTTTCGCTCGGTGCTATTCCATAACGTTATACTTCTGAGCGGGAATAAGCCTCAACGGGCGTGTGAACCGTTACGAAGTTTCTGTCATCTCACTGGTGTGTCGATTTCAAGGTTTATCGTGTCACAAGAAGCGTTCTGCGATGATAGAGGTAGCTCGGCTACGTGTTTTTACTTCCTCATTTACGGCGCTCCTTGACCCTGAATCGTCTAATTGTCACTAGATTCCGGAACATATGTAATATTTCGTATAGTAGATGGGCCACGGGTTTGCTGAAAAGTATTGTTAAGGTGAGACATAGAGCTCCCCAAGAGATGAGCTCCAGAGAACCCGTGCTGCACCTCTATCGTGAAGTGCGTCTGAAATAGAAACTGAAAACTTAGAAAGTTTTAATGATTGTCGTAAGTTCATAAACAGGAATATACTGCCGGCGACGGGCACTACACGAACTCAACGTCCGCGGTACCACTTTGGCTACCCATCAAGTGAGGACGTCTGATATCGGTAGCGGAACATTAACCTTACCGACCTAACCAGTAACCTCTCTTTGGCGGTGTGTCGAAGGACTGAAGAAAATTCCGTGCGAATCTCTGAAAGCAACTTAAACGATAACTCCCGAGACGTCTGTAGCTCAGCCACAGTGGAGCTTTAACAGTGGCCTATGCAAGCAACCGATGGTATGTGAACACATCGCTAACCATTGCTGTGTTATAGATTTGTAGTGTACTTACTCCAACTGGTGCTTGTTGCCAGTTACACGATGCTTCAGAGCGGTCGGCCGTAGACGTCGGGTAATGATCCAGTCCGGATCTAGGGAACCTTCTGGATGCTGCCATGTGCTGTGCGAGAAAACTGCGGTGAGGGGCTGTTTGCATATTTTACAGTAGGCCAAAAACCATGACTGCCCTTCGGACATTAATACTTGCAGACATTCTGCCAGTTCGGGGCATCTCGGTATCTTACAGAGAACATGTTACAAACACTGTCCTTGAGACATCTACACCTGCACCAAGGATGTCGAAAGAAGACAAATCGACCTTCTTCAGTGCGCTTTATCTAGCAGCTGGCAGTAAGGACAATCAAACTTGTCAAGAGACTGCTGCCAGAAGCCCCTTACATGTTCTCGAGTGGGCGTGTGCGAATGACACCAATTTGACTGCGTCGACGACCTACTGGCCTCGCACGAACGACCATTGTGAGGTGCTTCAACGAGTAAGGGCCGAACTGTGTCCTCCCTACACGGAGGCGTGCTTGGGAGCCGTTGTTGGCGTTAGGACGTTTTTATAGGATGGTTAAATGATGGTTAACGGCTGCCCCTTGTCCCTGCGCGACGGTGGTTTCGCAGCTTAAGCGGGCCACCTATATGTGATCGAATGGATTAAGGGTAGACGTGTTCTACGAAAGAGGTAGCACTTTTTGGCGTTTTTATTTTCTGGATGACGGGGCCCCGTAACCTTAAATCGTCGGAATATCATTCTATTTCTGCAATATATATATTCTGTATAGATGGGCCACGGGTTTGTCAAATCAGATTGCACTTTCAGTTTGCTCAAAATTTTCATTTCGTTGAGGTATTGAGCTGAGCTTCAAAAAAGAAGGGGTAACCTCTATCGTAGAATGCGTCGAAAGCCTACACGTCTTGAACGACAGGGATATACAAGGAGCCGCTGAAGAAATAGCCCCCTTGGCATGGTTAAATAGACCCGAGCTAACGACTGCAACTGGAATCTGGTTGCGCGTTATTTAAATCAGCCCAGAACGTTACTTTAGAGGTGGTTCAATGGGCACGGTAAAACGGCTGCCCCTGTCTAAACGCACGACCTGTGTCCGTGCCGTACTAGAGTAGGAGGTACGCTGGGCATAAATCCTTGGGATCAAGAACATGGCTGCCTAAGAAATGCCCCTTTTCGTGGTATCTCGGCATAATAGGAAAGCTATGATATGTTTTTATGTCGGAATGTTCAAGGCGAAAAGGCGGCCCGTGGAACACTCAAACCATGTTCGATTGCATGCACCGCGTCGACGCTTGTGGCGTTAGAGGTTGCGTCGCAAGGAGATAGGGCTTGGAACGGTGAAAGCATCCGCCGAATACGTTAGCATGCTTCCTTTAAAAAGTTTTGCATGGCCTGTGGTAGGGAAGATAGCTCTACTTCGACAGCTTCACCGGAAAGGCATTTGCAGGATGTCCTCCAAGTTCTTATGTCTAGCCTTGGTATAAAAGAAGGATCGGTGGACAAATGTTTTTTTATTCCGTACATCCGTGGTTTCCACCGTAGTCCCATTTTGATTTCCGTTTTGGACTTAGTTCCTCTCTTCCTGCGCCCGCGCGAATCCTGTCTTACTTAGGCTACGGCAGAGGGGGTGCCCCGCCCGCTACTGAAGCCCTTCTTCGCGAGGGACGACGAAAGTGCACCCGATAAACAACCGTATTGCCTATAACATCGTATACGAAGAATATGTTATCTAGCCAAAACTTTCTGCAATGCTATTGCCTAGCTCCCACTTGGATGGGTCAGGGTGCTGCAATATATCATGGGGCTCGATGTGCGACGCTCATCGTATCACCCATAAGAAGCCGCTTGTTGCCGTTAACGCCATGCATGTGGACTTCGCCTTGGTGTCCGGTTGTTTTTTATATTGAATGTACCCGGTTGCAGTTCGTGCATTTCGACTACTTAACAATCCGTAGGATGATCCTCTTCCACCTATTTCTAGACCATGTTCGGTAACAGCATAACACTGCGGTTGGCCGTGGATACACCACAGTACGTGTATTGTGGAACAGTATACGTCTCGGCAACCCCGCTTCGCTTCGATGTTTTAAGGGGACACTGAAACTTGATATTATGACATTTGGTGCCTTTCACAGTCGGTGAAATAACAAATGATAGGCACGTACTCTCATGTTGTTCTTGTCTCTTCCTTCAATTGTACAACGAACAAGCGATCCATGCTTGACACCCTCATACGGAATATGTACCTCCAACTATGCTGCATGGTTTAGGTCAATACAACCACGAACATCGGCACCTGACACGCCGACCGGCGGTATCATTTCCCCACACGATAATCTCGGGAAAAAACAACGACTAAAACATCAATGTGTTTAGCTGTACGGCTTCGATGTGTATAGAAGGCTGAGTTTTCCTTAACACCGGGTATATATCGATAACAGCCTATATAGTGTATACGCTAGCACCAACAAAATCGGTATGCTTCCGTCGAAAGTCCTCAGGATGTCGTTCAAGTTCAAACTTCTTCCCATGACACAGGCCTCAACGTTTGTCCTTAAACACCAGCAAACACTCCGGCACATGTCGAAAGCTTTCAATGGCGTTACTGGAGAGTCTCAAGATTAATCAACCCGAAATCGAGCCCTCCCAGACAAGCTATACGCCGCGAACGGTGGAGCACACTAGTACTGTAGCCCGTGTTAAGGGGGTCGTATTTTCGCAGGTAGCTTGTTCCATCAAAACGGCCACGATATATCTGTAGGTTGGTTCAGGAGCAACACACCCCTCGTACCGCTACCTGCCCCAGGCTCTCCCACGCGTGACATTTAGCTCAAGACCATCTGTTCGGAAACACAACAACAAACACGTCTCCGGCCGAGTATTTCACGATTTCGCTCAACTGTGCGCCTGGGTTGTGGATTGGAGACGACTAGTCGTTCTACATTGTTCGATCAAATGGACGTGGTAGTCGTACAAGTGATGAAAATATCTGGTCTGCTCACCTGAAACAAATGCCTTCGATTGCAACATTTATGACCACACCAGCCAAGAGATTTACGGAAGACAGAGGGGTAACGGCTTTCTTCGTTCTTTGCATTTCACCCGAAGTTGAAGCAAGCCAGTTTGCTTGGCTGAAAACACATAGAAATGTCAGTTGAACAAAATCCGAACGCAATGCAACGTTTCCTCTCGGTCACGGGTCTAACGGGCACCCGTTAACCCTTGCCCATTCCATGATTTCCGGGTACCCGCTCCAACGGGCATTGTGTTGCGTAGATACATCCCACAGGCATCCTTCAGCCCGTGCCCACTGCAATATGTCTAGACGTCCTGCCATAGCGGCACCCATGCACGTGCGTTCGTCCCAGGGGCATCCGTTACGCCGCGCCCACTTCAGCATCTCAAAATGACCTCCACCAGCTGCTGAGCAACACGTTAGACTATCCCATGGGCAACCTTGCGTCCGCGCCCATTGCAGCATGCTCAAGCGACCATCAATCGCTAAACGGGTGCATGTCCATGAATCCCATGGGCAACCCTGCGTCCTAGCCCATTTCAGCACCTCAAAATGACCTTTGGAGGCTGCTCCACTGCAGGTATGACCCCCCCAAGGGCAGCCATTCGCACGCGCCCACTCAAGCGAGCTCAGATAACCTCCCGTAGCGGCACGCCTGCAAGTGGATCCGTCCCATGGGCAGCCGTTTTGTCGAGCCCATTTTAGTACCTCCAAATGACCTCCACCAGCTGCCTTGTAACAAACGCAACTATCCCAAACAAAGCTGTTGGCCTGTGCCCATTGCAGTACTTTCAAGTGCCCTCGTTTTGCTGCCCACCCGGATATCCTTTCGGTGTCCAAAAGGAGGTTTTTGTCTTTCATCCATTCCAGAATATGAAGGTGTCCGTTTCGAGCTGCCGTCTTGCTTGCGTTGCTGGGCCAGGGGCACCCTTGCGCCACCAGCCACTCCAACGTTTCCAGATACCCGTTCTTGATAGCCCCTAAGCAAGAATCCGAGGTCCATGGGCAGCCTTGGGCTCTTGCCCACTTAAGCACCTCTAAATGACCCCCCTCTGCCGCCCGGCTAGTCGTAGTCTCCTCCCAGGTGGCGCCGTTCGCCTTTGCCCACTGAAGTACCTCCAGGTGTCCTTGGGAGGCAGCACCGTCGCACGTCCCGCCGCTCCAAGGACAGTCAAAAGCTCGAGCCCACTGAAGTATATGCAGGTGCCCGCCAAAAGCAGCCATCTCGCACGTTAGGGAGTCCCAAGGACAGTTTTCGGAACGTGCCCACTGCAGGATATCGAGGCGCCCTATACCGGCGGCTTCGCTGCAAGTACTGACATCCCATGGGCAGCCGTGAGAGTGAGCCCACCGAAGAATACCAAAGTGCCCACCACGAGCCGCCGCTGAGCTCGCTATGCTATCCCACGGGCAATGGTTTGAACGCGCCCACTGCAGGATGTCGAGATGCCCTGAACCAGCGGCTCGGCTGCAGGTATCCTCATCCCAGGGGCAGTCGACACCGTGCGCCCACTTCAAAATATCCAAACTTCCTCCGGTCGCAGCCGACTCGCAAACCACCTCGCACCAGTCGCAGCGCTCGCCGAGTGCCCACTGAATCATTTCCAGCTTTCCTCCGGCCGCAGCTACGAAACAAGCTTCATTAGACAACCCGCACCCGTTTGAATTGGCGAACCGCAAAATCTCAACACCACAGTGCTGGGCGATGTGCATGGATAGCAACGGTCGTCTTCGTAGGCCACCGTTGAAACTCCACTGCAGCTGAGATACCGAGGTATCGGCCGTTATCGCCCTTGTGGTTTTCGGGAGTTCCCCCCAAGCGTCACTCCAGTCCTTCGATACACCGGCGAAAAAGAGATGCTGATTGGATAGTAGTTCCGCCAGCAATGTCATGACGTCTCGCATGGTTGAGAGAGGAAATTTAACCTCAGAGGCTTCGACCAGAGCAGTTTCTGTGCCAGGTATAGTGCTCCCTTTTCTGTACGTGGAACAACAAGCAAACGAATGTTTAGCTACTTATCGTACGAACAGGCCAAGTCAACAAGCACGAGTGTCGACTAAACACAACAGCCCTAACGATGCATACCAACTTAAGAATGGCCCTCCTCGCTTGAATAAGACAACAAAACAGTTACAAGCAAAGCAGCCAAACTTGCCACACCCGCGGCGTGCACGTTTCGTTATGGGAGCTCCTCCTTTCCGACTGACTTCGGTTGCCACAACGGCCCTAGCATAAAATGAACACAGGCCACGCAGATGGTGCAAGCATCTTACGCGACTAAACTCGACCTTGCGCTGCATGCTGACGTAGTAGACTACCACGCCCGAACGTCCTCACAACTAAAAACGTTCCTAATACCATACGAGACTGATCGTACAACGCATATGCCAGGTTCAATAATTAGTTACGGACGCCGCAAAACATGTCTTTACGCGACGTTGGAGAAGGTGCCCACCTGCAGCGTTCTTTGAGGGGTTCTCGTTTTGCCACTATGGACAGCGGGCTCGTCATTATCCCACCAGGTTGCTCCGCCGAACCCACACAAACGCTTTGAAGTTCAGCAGCGGGAGGGAGACACCACACAATAACAGAACAAGCAGAAGTAATACCTGTATATAGTCGTGGATGGATTTGCGGCGAAAAGGAGGTCCGTTGGGAAGGTTCTGACTGAAGGACAAGAGCGAGATAGACGCGATGCTTAGCGACGCAAAACATGATAACGGGTGATAAACAAACGACCAATCCGCGTTGAGGCGGCTCTCCGGGCGCTGCATCAGCGACGTGGCAAATGAGGTATCTTTAGGACACCCCCTCCAGTATATGGCCCAGGAATAGCCACCACGCAAATAAAAAGGGGATATGTGCCGTCCTTGGACTTGCGTTCTGCATATGATGATGATGTCGTTCTAGACTTAGCGCTCACACCTTTTTTCCGAGTATGTGGAGACAAGATGTCATCGCCTCCTCGTCATACAACGGTACTGCAAAAGCGGCTACGACCGAAACTGCAAGGTACGGGATATAGACACGAATCGAGTAATGCTGCTGTAGGAGGTAGGCGCCAAACGATTAAGGTGTCTGGGAGACAACTTGCTGTACCGCACAGGTGCTGCACTCCGCCGAGGTCGTTTCAAACTCGGAAGATGACGTTTGAAATGAGTACTTTTGACAGGTCGACTGCTTGTTTGAATAAGTGTTTTGGGCAGGTCGACTGCTTATTTAAAAATTCAAACACTGAATCCATTGTTGACTACAGTAGTGAGCGACAGACACGTACACCAGGGGGACCAGAAAACTGAGCTAGAAACCAGTATGTGGTCCCACCGTTGGCGACGAAGTACATTCCGCTGTGGTGTTCCCAATACCAGAGCTAGCTTTGGCGGCGGAGGTGATCGGTGAACGACCAGGCGGAGTGAAATCGTGAAAAAAACGACTAAAAACATAGGCAAACAGCCATTTGAGGATTTCGTAGGCCGGATATCCCACAGTCCAGCCTGCATGCCGAGTCATCCCACGGTAGGGGTTGCACTATTTGGGTTCACACGCGCTCTTGACCAGTTAAGCTCCTGAAGTGAGGAACTACCGGTTCGTATAATCATTTAACGAGTTCACTTATTTTAGGACTAGCAGATAAACTTGTTGATCGGGTTACGCGAACGAAAAATTTGTAAGTCGTGTTTCGGGTGAGATATTGAGCTCCTTCTGTCAGGAGCTCAGGAACTTATTGCTGCACCCCTACCGGTGGCATGACTCTACCCTATAATGTTAGCTCGTCGTTGCAGGTGCCGCGGTGGGCCATAGGATGTTACCGCAAATGTAGTCAGATGTGCAAATTCTACCCAGTAGAAATGAATGCGAACCGAGTACGCGTATAGCGCAGTATATAAGTGCTCAATCGGCACTGCAACAGTAGCGATAAATGTGGGCATGGACTGCGCGGGGCGTGCAATGATGACGGGCCTGCACCTGCCGCGTACACCATATGTCGACTAAACAAAATTGATGTATTTCTCGTACTCGTGCTTATTTAATACCACGTTACTCGCTACGCAAACCAAACAGGCACGATTCAGCTGAATCAAACGGTGAATGCATTTGACCAGTTTAAATTCAATTTGTTTCCGTATACGTGATGGTGTACTACAGTTCGATTCCGAATGCATACGAGTGCACTTATTTGTGGTTGGATACAAGTGCAGCGGACAACCTTTCATACAAACAAGAAACCCCACAGCTCGTAAATGTTTGCAGTATTTCATAACCATCGGTTGGGGAAATCAACTAACATGTTCGACTATTCCTCCAGGGCAGGATATATTGCATGTACGGATTTCGCTATTGAAGTGGGGTTCCGATCGTACAGCAGGTCTTATTTGTGTGGTATCTTCATGTTCTTCTGTCTATTTTGACGCTCTTCCGTGGCTCAGTTCTGCTTTGCTTTCGTGTTCTTGTGGCTATGGTTTGGTGTTATTCGTGTTTCTTGTTCCTTCGCTAGTTGTTGTCGACATCTCGCATTTAGGAAACATTAGAGCTTCAAACTTCTGGCATCCGTTCCCGTTTGCGAATACTACCGTTTATAGGAATCATTAGTACGTGCCGAAAGAGATTGTGTCTCTCCAGGAATATTAAAAACCATCCCATATAGGTGTGAGAAGTGTTTCGCCGCTTACTTGTGGGTTCCTCGCAATGTACGGAGGGATTCCAGTGTTCTGGTTTCTGAGAAGTTGCCTTGACTCCCCCTTAACGGCATGGGATTGCTCGGAATCTTCAACGGAAATATTGATTGCTGCGGATAGGTTAACAACTCGAATATATTTATTGCGTCGCCACGCCGACCGTGGACTTTGGCAAATAAACAAGAAGGCCCAGAGCAGTTAAGCTGTTGAAGCAGAACCGAACGGCCAACTCGAAAAGAGGTCAACGGCACTGATTGGGGCTGGAAGTTTTGCTTTAAATCTGGCGGTGCTGCTTTATAAGCTGGAGGCCGACTAGGGTATGGGTGTGCACTATTTTGGTATGACACGTAGGACTCACGGGACGGAGCCTATGTGGGTGCCATAAAGCTTGCCCGCGTCAGCAGCCACACGATATCGTCATGGCCTGGCCAGGACGCTCACGAGGGAAAGGACATGGTCGAGAACGAAGCTCTCGGGGTATAATTCCTGGCAAAAGCATGGTACCAAGTGTTCATAGAATTGTCAGTAGTCGTCTTCGAGTCACGACGGCAACATCACAACCCCTGGATTTGTCCTGTAGGTGGCCGTTGGATGGCTAGCCCCTTCTTCTGTGAATATAGGCATGCTGTGAACTTGCGTGTAACGTCAGTATCGGCATCAGCTGCACTTGCTGCCCACGTAACGGCACCCCTACCTTAGAGTGGAGCTTAACGGTATCGCCGCAAAAGCCAGTTGAGGTGTTTTGGGTTCGGGTTTGTTGCCTAACATTTACCAGGTTTAATCGGACATAAATATGTTGGAATCGAACGGACGACTGAAAATACCGTAGTCTCGGTGCAGTCCAAGTGTTGCAACGCGGTCGGCATCGGTTAAGACAACCTCTGACTATCAGTGTATATAATGTACTTGCGGCGCCTTTCGTACCAAGCCATGTGAGCAACGCATGCAACCGAAATACTTACCCTAAGTAACAGTAATTAAAACGAAAAGTGGCGCGGAAGAGCGACCTCGTGCGAGTTTGTGATGTTTGAACCGTCATATCCGTTTCATATTGACACCTCGACCATTTAAAGGGCAAACACGTTGTTTTGTACGACGTGTGTATCATGGTCGATATTGAACTTATTGTTTACCGTGTGCGAGCGACTGTCGGGGATTTAAAGCCCAACCCAGGGTAGCCACACCGTGCAATCACGTAGTACAAGGTTTGTGTTTGGTTACCAAATGAAGGGCATCGCGCCGCACCGAACAAAGTCGTGTGTCACATAATGCAAACGGTAGGGTTTAAGGTCGTGCAACCGGTGCCTAAGCTGTAGCGTTTGCCGAATTTGTAGAATGCACACAGAAGTAAACACCGACGGCAGGCTTATCTCCACGAGAGCGATCAACGCCGGATACTCAGCAAGAAGGGACAAGCTCGTAGTACATGCCCACGCCATCCGTGGCGAGGAGTACATGTATTCAGCACAATCAGCCACTGCGGCATAAATATTGCGAAATAATTGCGGCAAGCCCGAAGAGTAGCAGCGGTACAGTAGTACGCGCCGGATAATGTCAATCAGCTTTACCGTGCAAAACGGTCTCGCGCTGCAAGCTGTGATGCCGGTAACAAGCTGTAACACCAGCGCCAGTGCAAAGTTCCATAAACTACACCAACAGCAAGCAGTTGAGGTCCTGGTATGAGTGGTGCCAAATCTGGTCGAAACATATATACGCGTTTCGACGGAATCAAATGAAATAGAGGAGTTGATTCGATTACATCCCCGGCAGAAATACCTTTTCAGTCATTGACCCGGCAGAAATACCTTTTCAAGTCATTGAAACCCCCAAAATGGAGTTGGGCAAACCCCCGTCGATCATCTCTCCCAATTGTTTGGGAGACCCATACCCCGGGGCTTGTTAACCAAGTTGTTGAAGAAACAACAACAGTTTGAGGAACCCTGCTTGCCGAGTACGTGGGACACGTCTCTGTTTTCCCCGGTGATCGCGAGGGCGGCTGGGGGGGAAGGGCGTCACAAGGTCGCTCGGTCTCAGCAAATTTCGTGGCGCTCACGTGCGGTGGTCGAATCGGATGTTATTGTATAATACATTCTAACAAAAGAGACTAGACGACAACTAAGCTGTCGTTTTATAAAGGAATTACAGAGGTAACCGATTGAAGTGTTCTGTACCCTACTGACGTTAGTTCAAGACTTTTTTCGTGATTTTTCTCCATCGACGGGTAAGATGTGCTACGTAAAGACATGGGCCGGTCGCACTGCTGTACTATTGTAACATGCCTAGCTGTACGCTGTACATGTATGTGGTCAGCACTATTGCTCGTTTTTGTTTGACATGCAGCAAATGTGGGTGTTTCCACACAACATGAATATTCGAAACGGTTATCTGCGAATCAACAAATGGTGAAACCAAACATCATTCGTTGGTGTGTTTGGGTTGCTTCACCACTTAAAAAACACCACACACCCTTCGCGCCGTACTAAGTAAGAGAGTCGGGGGGTATAGCACACCAATAATTCACATAGAGACGATGTATGGAATCGGCACGTACAGTAGATAGTGCCGGTTAGACAGCAAGTGTTTCTGGCAAAAATGGCGGCCGTTGCTGACGAAAGTATCAATAGTGCATGCAGTAAGGCACTATCCAAGAGGGGTAGAAGGCAGCAGCGCAAGAAATAGCGGCAACGGTTACATACATGCTAGGTATAGTAGCGCAGCAGCAACCATAACATCAGTGCAACCACGACAAGACTATTAAAGGAGTAACAGCAGCAGCAGCAGCAGCAGCAGCAGCAGCAGCAGCAGCAGCAGCGGGAGACTGCCGTACTGAAAGTGCAACTTGTCGCGGTGCGGCTGCGCTTTAGCCTACGAGCGTCACCTTACTTGATAACAACGCTGCAATTACGCCCGGCGTCCACACTAAACCCTGGTATATAGCACGGCGGGGCCGGTAGCGCACACGTGCTGCTGCCGCTGTAGCGTATAAATCGAACACTCGGAATTGTCAATGTGTCGCGCTCAAGGTGGTACAAGTACGATATTCCATTTGAATACGATGCGATATTCCATTTGAATACGATGCATTTGGCCTGTTCACCGGGGGTAAGTGGGCGCAGAGCGTGCCTCTACCGCAAAACTTGACAGCACTTATTGCGCGATATTCCAGCAACAACCATCCTTTCGAGCTTCCGTACTGTCGGAAATCGGCAGTGGTCGGGTGGTGTTGATAGGCGTAATGGTCGGGTATGTGTTGCGCTGCTTTTAAACGCCAGGAGAGATGAAGAATTTCTCATTGACGTTCCGTGGGTGTGGACCACGTATCATACGGAGTGCAAATTATCAATAGCACCGCTAATTCCCTGCCGTTCCGACCACTGCTACGAAGGAAAGCCTGCTTTAATTTCCTCGTTGCTGTGAGTGTGAAGATCGCCCGTCCGTGAGGTGTATGTACAACGATTGTATGGTATTCACATACAAGAACCGTGTATGCATTGCACGGTCGTCAAGGACCGAGCTCACGGAGCACGAAGTATTTACTACTCGAAACGGTGTCATCGTGTCACTCCTTGTCTAACAACTACAGTATTGCGAGTAGGCATGGACTATGGTGCCGTTTCATAGATCGTAGAACGACGCTTCACGGCAAGAAAAGTGGTCCCAACCCGCACAAGACAAGCCCGCTGTCTCCAACTATGTTTGCTGCCAGCCATTCATTGTACACCAACCAGTGGTAATTGGCGTTTTGGGATGCCACACTACTCACACACTGCTTCAAAACCATGCCTATGCGCACCTTGCCACCGTGTAGAGAGAGGTCGCCGGTTTCAATGCTAGTAACTAGCTTCCCGGCTGCGGGTGCAGGTTGTAACACTAGTCTCAGGTCGGCGTATTATGGCCTGTGTACTCTGGCAGTACGCCAACCTGCGCGAAATGGGTTTCAGTATAGTTTGGCGGCGTTTTAGTGTTCGGGGTATAGGGATGGGTCATCTCCGAGGACGAGCAACATGCATCACATGATCAGCCAACACCAGCGGTACGGAGGTGGCGCATAACAAGACTACATTTAGCCAGCCCGGTAAGAGGAAGCAGCGTAGGAGGATTGTCCGACTTTTACTTGGTTGATACGGAGGTAGAGGATAGGGGGAGTAAAGTATACCTGGTAGAATGGAATAAAAGGGCAGCGAGTGAATTGATGTACTGCTGTACCACGGGCAGAATGCACATACTCGTATGTAGCCCGGCTGAAGCCGATCGTTTGTCGACTGTCGGACTGAAATGTTGCTAGTTGGGTAGTATGCAGAAGACAAGACCCATAGCACGCCAATGGCCGGGGGACCTGCCGGCAGTGTACGGTCGTCAAACACGGCGCTAAGTCGACAGCTAGATACTGTTGGACGCGCAAACGAAGACCAATCCTCGGCAGCGAAAGCGGCGCCCGATCTGTCAAGTTGGTGACGTCACGCCACCGAGAGGGGCGGGCCAGTGCGTGGGGTGATGCCGAACGACCTCTTGGTTGTGATGACGTTTGCAGCTGCTGTTGCATATGTCATGGTACCCCCGTCTGCCCCCCTCCTCCTCTACGAATAGGGTTGCAGAGGAAGGCATTGTTTTTACCAGGTACCTGGTATGTATGTACTCGTAGTGGCAATGTTTGTTGCTGCTTGCCTTGCTTTACATTATACGCACAGCAAATACAACACGCGCGCTGCCAACACAAGCAGTGCTACTTCCAGTACTGAACTACTGC
Source organism: Alaria marginata (assembly GCA_037833945.1). Lineage (NCBI taxonomy): Eukaryota > Phaeophyceae > Laminariales > Alariaceae > Alaria > Alaria marginata. The sequence continues at coordinate 15,081 of JBBMKB010065966.1, forward strand.
TGCTGCTGCTTATTACTCCTGTTTGCTGTTTGGAGCAGCATATGCGTGGTATGAACTAGCCGCAGCTATACGAGCGTGCGTATGACACGGTACTACATACAAGAGCGAGGTCGCGCGCGCGACATAGCGACGGCGCGAGCGACGATGGCGGCCATAGGCCGCCCAACGAACTACCGAGCGACGAGGTCGAGGGACCCACCGG
>JBBMKB010065977.1:0-15281 GCA_037833945.1 Alaria marginata
GGGGTAGAGCTCAGTATGGTCCAACGCAGTGTACCCTGGGTACTGCGTGCCTGAGATTTTTTAGTTATATGAGATGCACAATGAACACAGCAGCAAGCAGTAGTTCAATCTTCTTCAAACATGTTTTTTGTTTTTGTTTTCTTCTCTTCTTGGCACGTGCTCCTCTCTCGTGCGTGCGTGTATTTCTTGGGTATCTTGACTGAAAGGGTAGAGCGGACGCCGAATAGGAACATCAGTGCAGACAGCAGTTGCTGCCTTGAGTCAAGTAGCACCGGTGTGGTCTGTAGGTCTTTTACATCGCAAACGACGAATACCGCAAGACCTCGCCATATCTTCAGGTGTACAGAGTGCTGCTTGTGCTCATCTACACTACCGGCCCGCTAGAGCCCCACAAGAAACTCAGCCTAAACATTACCGGGAAATAAGAAAGTCGACAGCTGTTATACTGAAGTTAGTGTAGGACACACACATTCTCGAATAAGAAACCCAGCCTGAAACCGTATCTCGGTTTCTTATCAGAGGGCCGGTACTGTACTGCTTGTACGTAACAAGCGCAATTTGACTGCACGTAAAGGTATAAATAGAATGCCCATGCTGGGGTTCCTTGTGCGTCGTGTCAAATCACAGCATACCTCGCATCATGAACTTGTCTCGACACCTGTGCTCCGATACCGGTAGGTCCGGAACTGACAGCTCTTATCGTATCATATGATATGCATGATCTCGTACGTAGAGGCATGCACTCTGTGAAACTGACGTGTTGTTACCGGTAAAAACATGACATATACCATCTGGTATCTGGTACCAGGTTTCTTGCATCCGGCACCCATTCGGCGTTCGTTAAGCTCAGCAATGCTATAATATGATCATCGTGTACAAGGTTCCCCTTCAGGATGGGGTTGACTTGATATCCCGGCGGCGTCGCAAGTCGAAAAGGGGGAACACAGGCGTCCCAATGTAGGAGCTACTGCTTTTGCTGCTGCTGTATGCTTCGTGTATGTACATGTAAAATATGCACTCTTTTTTTCTGGCATGCTGTTCTCCGGCGGCCGAGTTTTTTTCTCGCGCTTTCGTCTGCGGGGCAAGCAAGGCGCCCATCGGTACGTTGCGACGCATGTCTGGATCCCGGCCGAGCTCCGTGGCGGTGCTCTGAGCATCCAATGTCGCTGAGCTGGCTCTTTTTCGCTGAGTCGAGTACGTGCATGGAAAACCCCACAATGTTTTGTTCTTGTTAAATAGCATAGCCCGCTCCCCTCTCACTTTTTTTGTATTCGCTCCGCTCTCCCGCCTGCTGTACAACATCATCAGTCCAATTGTGTTTACCCTCTCTGCTGTCTGCTGCGACGCAGCAGCAGCAGCAGCAGCACTCCTTTGTGACAGCCACGGATGGTGCTTCTGGGCTGTTTGTGCGCTTATGTATGTGTGGGTGGAGTGTTTGCTGTCATGGGCACGCAAAACGATCGAGAAGAGCGGTGGATTTTTGGATTGTTTTTTGCCAAAGCAGCCGCTCAGCCTCGCAGCTACAAAAGCAGTATACAACAGCAGCACAGCAGTAGCGGTACAAAGGCAACCGTGCTCCAAGCTCCCGCCTTTGTGCCAGTAGTCACGGTGTATGTGTGTGTGGCTGATGCACAGTAGCAGGAGGTCGAACCACGACAACATTAACCCATACAATGCAACAGTCAAACACACATCATCGGACCTCATATCAGGTATACGAAAGAGACAGCAGCAGCAAAAGCAGCACTGTAGCTGAATGCTGTATATACCATTGTAACGCCTGTTTTCCCCCATTGTGGCTTGCGACGCCCCCGGGATATCAAGGCAACGCCATCCCGAAAGGGAACCTTGTACCTGGTATGATATGAGGCCCGACGATGTGTGTTTGATTGTTGCGTTAAAGGACTCGAAAATGTTGTCGTGGTTCGATCTCCTGCTGGTGTTCACCAACTACACACACGTACACCGTGACTACTGGCACAAAGCCGAAAGCTTGGAGCATGGCTGCCGTTGTACCGCTGCTGCTGTGCTGCTGTAAACTGGTTCTGTGGCTGCGAGGACGGCTGCTTTAGAAAAACAAGATCCACCGCTCTTCTTGATCGTTTTGTGTGCCTTTGACAGCACACACTCCGCTCACACATACAGAAGCGCACTCACATACACATCCAGAGGCACCGTCCGTGGCTGTCATAAAGGAGTGCTGCTGCTGCTGTTGCTGCTGCTGCTGGCTGTATGTGGCTGCGTCGTAGCAGATAGCAGAAAGGGTAAAAAAAATGAACTGATGCTGCAAAGCGAGCGGGAGAGCGGAGCGGATAAAAAAATGAGAGAGCGGAGCCGGCTATTGAAAAATACTCCAAAAATGTGGGGTTTTCCATGCACCTACTTGGGCTCAACGAAGCGCAACCCCTTGACAAAAGAGCCAGCTCAGCGACTTTGGATGCTCAGAGCGCGCGCGACGGAGTTCGGCCGGGATCCAGACATACGCCGTAATGTACCGACGGACCCCTGGCTTGCCCCGCAGTCGAGAGCGTAAGAAAAAACGGGTAGTCGAAATTACTTTAGGCGTCACGGCCAAAACCCCCGTAAAGATTCACAATCAATAGATGTCTAGGCCTCGAAAAAACCTCGGCCGCCGAAGAACAGCATGCCAGAAAAAAAAACGCATATTTTACGTACACATACCACGTATACTCGTACATAGGAGAGCTGATATTTGCCAGACACGAGATATTTGCCGCACAGTAGTCTTCCCTTATTTTCAGTTGCTTGTTTCCGCTTGCCGCCTGCCACCTTTACGAGCCTGTACGAGTATCGAGTGTTTACTACGCCCCTCGCGTGCCGTCATTTTTTGCAGGAGCGCCAGACGTTGTGTGCTCCGTCGACAAGTCCCGGGGGCGAAAGCTGAGGGTAGTCTGCTTGTCCGACACACACGGAAAACACCACGCCTTACGACACACCATACCGGGTAAGTGCCATACACGACCCGCCAGGGTCCCTATTACGGGTAAACCATATGCGGGATACTCGAAGACAGGGTAAATTTTCGAGGCCGAACGAGTCTGTTAAGCCAGGAGAACTTTTCAACGGCACTGCTCGATCGTTAAGGAATTGACATCCTGTACTCTGGAGTTTTTCAGACGGGGGGGGTCAATTGGCCGGGAAGCCATACGCTCTTTCCCACCATCCGTACTCGGTGTGCTTTAACTTATTCTTGTTGTGTACTTCCTTGCCCGTATGCTACACTTACGGTTCGGTACAACGTCTTCGTTCGTGCTACCGCTCCCTACGAGTACCAACCCTTCGCCGTTACGTCTGTTAATAAATTGCGATCCAATCTCTTCGAAAGCCGCGCCGTTCTAGAATCGACCGCCATATGGTGCACGACAAAACAAGTCAAACACTTTAACATGTAATAAATGTCGCGAGTATCACCCCCCGTTCTCCTTTCTGGTTTCAAAATCGGATTTGTATGCGCGCAGACGGGGACATCCTAATCCACTGCGGGGACTTTTCCACGAAACTCCACCAGCGTGACTTCGAAGCAACGGTGGAAGACTTCGATCGGTTTTTAGGATCCTTAGGACATCGACACAAGGTAACTATCCTAGCTGTAGGGGCAGCCTTCGACGCCGCTGTGTATTTGAGGGCGGGGGGGGGAGGGAAACATCAATGTAGCATGTTTGTACCGACTCCAGTACGTTCGGTTAGTGCGGAGGCGAGGCCGAACATTTTAGACTCTCCTGCCTCAGACAAAGGTCGTGTCATCCCTTACCCCCGTCCCGCCCCGCCCCTGCACGCACTTAAGCACGCGGAGCCCTCGAGCACGCGGAGCTTGCTCTTGCGGCCAAACGTGTTTGGTTCTGTGTTGATGCTTGCGTGTCGTTGTATCCCCTCGCCGCTGTTCACGCCAATGCCCTGCTTGCGCGTGGCGCCTCAGCTCGTCATCGCCGGCAACCACGAGATCGCGTTTAACTCCTACTCAAGAGAGCAGATACAGCGCCGTTTAAGGTGACCCCTATGTCTTGCACGCCCATGGTCACGGCGGCAGAATTCGCCCTCTGGCGCGTGCTACGATAGCGGTGTTCGTCGCCGAAATTTTCCCAGGCTCTTCACGCGAGGAGCTCTTTTTTTCCTCGCCCAAAAACTGATGTTTGAGAAAAAATGAAAGTGCAACCCGATGAACAATCCCATGGGCTAGGCTTATATATATACATAACGAATTGTGGTGTAAAATTCATGGTATTCCAACGATATTGGGTAGCTCCTCAGTTAATAATAGGTAATGGGCCCCGTCGGTCAAAAGTGGAGGGTCAAAGAGGCCCACCCCTATCGTAGCATGCGTCTTTCGTTGACAGAAAATTATGGCGCCAATCCACCAGCCACGACGGGAATGTTTTGCCTCTCTCCCGCCAAATTTGTACTTCGGGGTGTTCTAGGGGTGGCGAGCCCCAGCAACAATGCATGCGCATACCAGCATGCGCGTTTAGCTGTGAAATTCCGCGGGCGGGACGGGACGTGTGCTTCTACTGCTGTAGCCTGATTGACGGGTTCTTCGCACATGCGATAGAATGAGGAAAATGTTTCGTGCCGTAGAAGCTCATTTCATGTAGCGTTTGGTTTTTGTACTGTTCTTGATTCAAGAACGATCCAGGCTCCCACTACCGACGGCTACATGAGCGCGATTAGTCTAGTACTGGTTCTTGTCAGTTTTGAGGCGTATCTTGCCACCAAGAAAGTGCCAATTGCATGTTTTAGTGCGAGCATGGAATCACAGGTTGATCGTGTTCTGGGATTAATCTGCCTAGCGGTTGCGGTTGGGGCCGGCAAGCGTTTTACATGAAAGAGGCATGGCCATTACTCTTTGTTGTGGGAGTAACCTGTCGTGAGGTGGTGGTGCGGGCCGGCAAGCATGTGGTGTATTGTAGCAGTATGATGCGTAGCCTGCACAAAAAACAGTGTTCGGGGCCCCTACTAAGAAGGAAGGCGCGTTTCGTCTCCCCGTCGAGTGTTGAGGCGATCCTGGGCAGCTGTGTCCTACGCCCCTACAGGTGTCACTTGACAACCCTCCCTGTTTTCGCCTGCGCTCGCCTCCGATCTCGCCCGCAGCAACGCTACTTACCTTGAGGACTCAGGCGTGACCGTCGAGGGGCTCAAATTCTACGGGACTCCGTGGACAAACTCTTCCCACATGGTGAGTTGCTCCGAGTGCTTGGCTCGTGCGAAGAAATGTTGTCGACTATTCGGTGACGGCGGGTCGTTTGAGGGCAAGGCGTCGCAACAGGAGATGTTGGGTGTTCGTATCGTGGTGCCGTTTGCTTTGTTTTACTGGGCTCGTTGGCGCAAAAGCCACCGCAAAAAGGGTCTCGTGGTAGAGCGGGTCTGATGTTGCGGTTGTGGCCGCGGGCAATGTAAGCTTGCTTTGGGATTGAGTCGTTTGCCCCAGAAAAGCGATAAGACCCTACTTCGTATGGCTATTTAAAAGCTACGTCGTATGGTTATTTCAAGGCTACTTTGTATGGTTATTTAAAAGCTACTTGGTACCTCGGAATGGTCGTTGACCCCGTAGGGTCAGGGCTCCAGACCTTTGGTCATGCCACTGATGACGTTTGGGTCGTGTACTGGATGAATCATCATTGCCGCCTCCCTAACCGGCGGAGAAAAGCACGATTGCAGAGTGCGGGATTATGTGAGCGATTGCCCTCGTCTCATTGCTCGTGACGATGGGAAACACGCTCGTTGGACCGAAGGCTGCATGAGTCCCAGCGTTTGTGGTGAGCTTCGCCGCAGACGCCTAGTTGATCTGGCACGTATCAGGGATGTACGCTACGTACTGGTTCCGGTTCTGGCGCGGTTTTCAACTTCACATGAGGTTCTCCATCTTCCAGCAGTTGCTTGAAGTCGGGGTAATGTGCCTTGTAAGTTTGTAAGTTTGCCTCTACATACGTTGGGAACCCTCTATTATCGTTTTTTTTTGTGGTGCGGCACATCATTTTTATTTCTCGTATATATCGTTTCCCGGACTGCGATCTTCATATATGTATTTCCAAACTCCCCCCTATTTGGACCTCCGTCAGGGATTCAGTTGCAGGGGGGTGGAGCTAGAGGGCGTCTGGTCGGCGATACCAGAGGGCGTGGACATTCTTTTGACGCATATGCCGCCCTACAACAGGCTCGACCTCGCTTTCGATCCTGGAAGCACGGCAAAGGATAACCCTTGCCCGGTGTGCGGGAAAACACATCGAAGGTACGAGCATGGATTCTTTGGATACAGCCAGAGGAAGATGCGCATGGGCTCGTTGTTCGTTCGTGTCGTGACGGTGTCAGTCGGAGCATTGCCGGCGAAAACCTTTCGAACAGCTGCTAACCCACCCGTTCGTTTTGCTGGCTGTGGGTAAAGTCGTTGTGTGAGTCCCCTTCGCATTGCCTTGCTTGGCTAGCGGGCGATGAGAGATGACCTCTGAATATGCCTATCAACCATAACCCTGCTTCTACCAGTATCGACCCTACCTGATACCAGTATTTCGCAACTTGTTTTTGCGGTCACTTGTTTTCGTTGTTTGCCTTGTCCGTTTCCCATGTTTTTGTGGTCACGCCGTCGTCTTTGGCGGTGATACTTTCTTGGTGTGTGCTGGTGTGCCGCGTAGCTTCGCGCACTGGGGAAGCTGGAGCCTGACGGATCGTGTGGAGTTACTGAAGCCAAAGGTGTGACACGGACGCAAGGACGCTTACTTTGCTGTAGTGCGATGTAGCACCGTCATACCCATGCAGCATTTTCGTGATGTAGAATGTCACTGAGACCCACTCGACCCTAACAGCTGCTGTGCAAGGACCATTATTTTTCTGTAGTGCGATGTAGCTCCGTCATATCCATGCAGCATTTTCGTGACGTAAAATGCCAATGAGATCCACTCGACAGCTGCTGTAAGCGTCAGAGCGGTGTCACTCTTATCTGAGTTCCCCGCCTTTATTCTTGGTTGCCTTTTTACCATATCACTCGTGAGCACTCTTACGAAGAACATGACAGTTTTTTTCGTAAATCTCCACAAGAACAAAATGAAGTGGTCGGCCGTCTGAATCTTGCCCATCTTAACGAGAAGACCGTGCCCGTTGCCAGCTATTGCCGGTCCCTTGGCAAGAGGAGATAGACGCGCCGGCACGCTTCCCTTCGCATGTAAAATTCAGGTTGTAGTCGCTGCGTTCATGATGGTGCTCCATGAATGACCCGTTCTTATGTAATCACGACATCCAATCCGCGTTATCGTTGTCGCTCGTATCTTTGCTCTTTTTCGTTCTTACTAGGTTCATATTTTTGGACATGTGCACAACTCCCACGGTATCGTGAGGGGCGACGGGACCGTGTTCATAAACGCTGCACAGGACGAGAATCCTCAGCCTATTTTCTTCGACATTTGGGTGTGAAGGAAGTGAACCGAGAATCCCTCTGTTTTCTGTCCATCATTTTCCCATGCGTTTCTAGTTAAGCTAGTCGTGAGTGGGTTTCGTGTCCGCCTATCTGTTTGGAACGCCCGGCGTGGCGTTTTCCCTGTGGTGCGGGAGACACGAGCAACGCGTATTGCGACTGCCTAGTTGCGCTAGCGGTGTGGGAGAGAGGGAGGAGAAAGGGGGGAGGGAGGAGAGGGGCGGAGGGAGGCGGGGAGAGGGAGGGAAGGATGGGACTTTGTATATACCTGATTCACACTTAAGGTGCAACTAACTGTACGATTTTGCGATGCACGTGCCAGGAAAAGCGATCTAGACATTATGGATGTTGAGGGCGGCGGTATGAGAAAGGGGAAGAAGGTGGTCGGCAATGCTTTGCCCGACAACACCACGATGAAGCGGATTTTTTTTTTGTGTTTGCGTAAGGTAGTCTACAGGTCTCACGGTAGACCGTACCTTGTTTCAGGCGAAGGTATCCGTGCAGGCAATGCTCTGCCCATGTTGTGGTCGCAGTGCAGGTTGAGGTTTGTAGCACTCTGCTTTGACGTTGCTTAACGGGTTGGCGTTCTTGGGATATGACCGTTTCTACGCGTCTGCTCTGTTGAGGGTCCGGATTAGAAGACGCTCACAGGTCACATAGGTCGCCGGTCGGGTTCATGCGTCGCCGGCGGGAAGCAAAAGTGACGTAAAAGGAGACAAGCCCTCGTCAGAATTGGCATGGAATAATCGTACGGGCGAACGGCTGAATAGGTTCCGGTTTGTACGTGCACATCTTAAGGTAGATTAACAACGTCCATAGAGTCGACATAAAGGGTAAAATTTGAATCTGCGACGAGAGCTCGGGACGTTGTAGTGCAACTTCTCCCCCGTTTTTGTTTGAGCGTATTATTTTCGCGCGCATGGTGGCAGCGTTGCGACTTGGGTGTGTCCTTGAATTCGTATCACACTAGTTGGTACTGCTCATGGCCTGCCCGGAGGCCAGTGTATTTCGCAAAGCGTGGGGAACGCCTACATTCGTCCAGTGCCTATTAATAATATCAAAACACCTTTCATGGTGAATCCGGGACTATTTTTTTGCTGTGTGTGTGTTCTTCACATTCAACCGTCCTTTCTACCCGTCGACATCAGTACTTCTTCCAGTGTCCGTGCCGATTGTTCGTCCTGAAGAGATGTTTCGTATTTTACAACCTCTGTGGTCACACTACGAGGCAGATATAAACATCGCAAACGTATGCAGTCAGGAGATGGTACGTGTCGGCGGGCCGGCATTAGTTAGTGTTGGGGCTCATGCAGAAAGTGGGCAAAAACACGCAAACAAGGACCGGGCACGACGCTTAGTCGGGAACGATTTAATCGATGAGCGAAGGAACACATCAAATAATAACGATAACCTTTTCCCCACGGCTCTTATCGGTAGCGATTCTTCTTGACCGCCCAAACGATCCGGTATTCTGATGGCACGGCATACCTTATTCGGTCATTAGATATATTCGAATGGCACGGCACCTTATTATGTCATTAGATATATTCGAATGGCACGGTATACCTTATTCGGTCATTAGATATATTCGAATGGCACGGCACGGTATTTTTGTGGTGTTCGAGCAGCACGGTATATTTCACCACAGGATGCGAAACCAGGGGACTTTGTACTCTTTGAGCGGTCATCAAACGTCACAGCAGCTGAGTGTGCACTGAGGCTCAACTTGTAACAAAACGAGCACGTCAACAGGGCCCTCCTCGTCTTCGCCGTTTCAGTTTTTCGGTGATAGCGCTTGGTGAAATCTCGATACACAGCGTGCGTCTAAGCAATTCGCTTGTTTTACCGTATTGGGGTACTTAGTTATTCGCTTGTTTTACGGTATTGGGGTACTCTTTACGGAAAGTTCTAATGTGTCCGTCCGTCCGTCCGTCTGTCCTTTCGATTGCGTACTGGAGAAGACACTGTGCAAAACCTTTAATTAAGTGAAATCAAGACGTACTACAGTACATCAGCTTCAGCAAGCATCAACCACCACGACAAGAAGAGCTCAGGATTTGTCGTGTGGCAGCAAGAAATGAAACGAAAATGCCGCAGCTAACCGAACATCATTGCACTGGTCGAGTGAGCGAGAGAGTGAGAGCAACATCGGCAGCACGCAGCAGAAAGGCTTCTGTTCCTACAAGGAGTGTCACCCTACCTGAACGGCAAATTGGCATGTGCACGCGGTATGATATCATGTTCGTTCTTGCGGTACTGAAAAGTAGGGCTTCACGAATGTACAATGTACACATGATATGGCGCTGCAGGTACTGCAGTGGAAAATGGACTTTGACATGGCATCCGTTTGCACGGTAACGGCAAAAAGACATGTACCTGTACGGCAGCGGCGAATTACCACGAACAACACGGTGCCAGGTACAGGGAGAAGCGGACCAGTATCCCGATAGTAACCGAAGATAACGTGGTGATAGATTACCCTGTTTTTTTTCAGTACAACAAGTGAAACAGGCAGCAGGTTGACTGCACACCACGCGCTCGCCCCAAAATGAACGTTGTTTGCGGGTTGAAATGCTGCTCTCGTTGGATGCACGTCCAGCCACAGCCATCAAACCACTTGCTGCATTGATGCCGGGGCAACAAAAACATCCATCTTGAGGGAAAATCGTCCGCAGAGCAATTGCCGAAACAAAAAAAATCACGTACAGCAGTATTACTAGCAATGTATTGAGCAGCCTTCTCCACAATATTATAGAAGTGATAATGTATTTGACAAATGGACCAAGAGAAAGTAAGGGGGGGTGCAGTACCCCAATTTTCACAATCGCCACTCCACGATTGGCTTTGTACATTACGCAAATACGGATATATGATACCCCTAGAGTACACATTGGCACGAGTGGCACGAGTGGCACAGGCCCGCTGAAACACGAGGCCCAGGCCCGCTGAAACACGAGGCCCGAAACGTCACCCCTCTACCGTAGCTAGCTTTGGTCAATGGTACCGCTTGAGTCCAAGATCACAGCCGGAAAAAAAAAAACCCCTCTGAACGTAATGACGAAAGTGGCCTATTGGGCAAGACGCCGAACATCTCTACGATTTTGATTTTGGTCACCCCGAACAGCTGTTATTGAGCTTTCGCCACACAAAAATCCCCGCATTTCGTCGCCTGTGCCGATGTCAAAGCATAAGCTTGCCTTATTCTTATGATGGAAATACTCCACGGTTTCACTTGAACTCATCTCACGTGTCAGAGGAACACTCTACGAATGACTCCAACTTCAATAGTCGTCCCTCTACAGTGCCGGTATGTGCCAGCCGTACTTGCCGGCACTTAAGCGGCAACCGGCACTACTCCGCATACTGCCACTACTGGTTGCTCCCATCTGTGCCAACCGATTTCACAGGCACTAGCTGGCAACCGGCACTACTCAACCGGCGCTGTAGAGGGGCCACTGCTGTATTCAAATACTCCACGGTGCAATGCATCCCGTCTCCTCTATTGCGGACACCCGGGTCAGAACTTCCGCCCCTCTCTACGCCCTATGCACGCGAACACGTACGAGTAAGGCAAGGCCCCTCTCTTACATTAAAAACCTCAACCTTATGGCGTGTCGATAGCAACTATTACAAAACGAGTTTGTACTTTATAGGTACTTGAAGTACGTATCCATAGCGCTTACCATTAATCCTGACATTAACCGCGAAAAATGCAACGGAACGTAGTCTAGTGTATTCATATAGCCCTACTTTTGCGGCGACATCCGAGGAACAGTCCTACGCGCACGCCCGCTAAAAACGTCCCATATACACAAATTTGTCTCAGCTATTACGGAACAGATGCAAGCCAACCCCTCTTCCAACCACACAACAAAATACAAGAAACATCACTTTAAGTCATGAAAACCAAACATCCACCATACCAGTACTATCGACCCCTGTTCAGACTACTTGAAGTCATGAAAAAAAAGCATTCACCAAACAATATCGACCTCTACCTATCAACCCCCATTCAGACCCCCAAGGGTCCCTAGCTGATGACGCAATCGCTTCCGACTCGCATCGACCTTTCGTCTCCCTCCCCCCCCTCCACTCCTGGCTCGCCCCCACAACGAACCAGACTTCCGATACGGTACTGTCGCCACTGCTTCTTGGCGGCCTTTGAGTGGAAGAAGAAGTCCTCTTCACAGTCTCGCCCCCCGGCGTTCCGAAGAACGGAACGCTTTCCCCCCGGGTGATCCTCCAAGGCACCCGTTACGTCATACACCGAACCTTGCGACACGATCCAGCAGGCGCCCGTCAACTTCCGGCGGCGAACCTCGCACAGCGTGTAGCTCGTCTTTCTCGTGTACCGCCGAGACAGGACTGGAGCCAGCTTCATACTGCCGCCGCTGCTACTAACGTGGTCGCCCTCGCGTATTCGATTATCGCCGTAGCTCCCTGCGCCTTTTCCGCCGCCGGACTCTGCCTCCGACAACATCAGCGGCCCGTACGACCCTTCCAGCTGTACTCGCTGATCATCACAGCCGTTACACCAGGCCACCTCACACACGTCGTCGCAGTACGGGCACGCGTCGCACACTGTCGACCGCTCGACAAAGTACGAGTGCCCCGAGTCCGGGTCAACAGCAATCCGCTGGGCCGCGTCCTCGAGCGAAGCGATCGAGCTTACGGTGCCCCCCCAGCTCCCGCCCTTGCTCCCCCGACCTCCCGTGCTGCGAGAAGAGTTTGCGCGCCCGAACGGCGGCGGCGACGTCAGGGAGGAACACATCGACGCGCTGCCGCTGTCTTCGATAGAGTTTTCCAACACAATTTCGTCTGGGATCGCCCCGTCAAAATTGTTTCCACCGCCGTTGGCGCAGTCGCCACCGGCGCAGCTGCCGCCGGCGCAGCCACCGCCGGCGCAGCCACCGTTGGACGCTGAGCGAGCGTGGGTCTGGCGCACGATGTCTCTTCCGCCTCTTCGCTTCAACGTCACAAAGCATTTTCCCGAGTGCTCCCGTCGAGGCGATCGAGCTACCACCTCCCCCGTGGGACTGCATCCCGAGCCTCTAAGCGGCAAGGGAGTGTGCGCGTTCTCGATGTCAATGGCAGACATCTCTGCCGGCGAGGATAGGCTCATACGCTTGTCGCCTGTGGGGCGGAGAGATACAGATAGAGGGCGCGGCGAGAAAAAGGGGGCATTCGATCAGATAAATGATCACAACAATGGCGGCATACGAAGTATTTACACATGCCTTGGAGCCAGATAGGATTCAGAGCGGATAGTGTACAGTACTACGTAGGTATACCTTGTATACCAGGTTGATATACAGACAGTACCAGTGCTCGTACGAAGTAGTCCCAGGTAGTTTAGTCTAGTCAAGGGTGTTCACCCTTCTGGGACTTCAGAGGGAAAAACTGTCGTGAAAAAAGTGACCATTTCAGCGTCGGCCAGACGAAGCAACCCGGGTTAGTCTATAGGGGTAGAACATTGCAACATGCAAGTAGCTCAACGACACGGGCGCAACGTGGTGATACTCGCTCTATGAATAATAGTGCTGCACGTTCTAGACGCTCGATTATGTTATATCATATCCAGCACACTCGCCGCTTTTTTGGTCGGCATCCATGACTCATGCTGCTACGACGATGGTAGAGCCTACTTACTCCGAGGCTCCTTCGTTGAAGAGCTCTATACCTCACTCAACAACCGATTTTGAGATTCAGTGAAAGTGCAAAAACTGCTGCGGAATCCTATGGCCGACGAGAAAAATGGTTAAAACTCTAAAAATGTGGCATTCCGACGATATCGGGTCGTTTTATTTGACCCAAAAGTGCTACCTCTGTCGTAGCACATGCCACATGAGCCCCCAAGAGGGTTACACACAGCGACCAGTATTATTGTTCATGTGAAATAGAAGGTACAGTACTGCTACTGTGTTTTTTGTTTTTTGCACGTTCCGGACGAAAATCTAGTCGTTAGGCAGGGTAGGGGTAAAGGTTGTGGCTAGGGTGGGGGAATTCTTCACGTGGAATTCTTCGAAGTCTATACTTAAGAGTATAGTGCTGTAGAAACCCGCCAACCGACTCTCAAACACCATTTTCCATCAATGTCCCACACACCTGTGAAAAGTGGTGGGAGACTGAGAAATAAACGATAAAAAGGGTACAGAAGTTGGGATCTTGCGAATTTCCCTTTCCAATGACAGCTGTGCCCAGCATGGGTTCGCTAATATCATACAGAAGAAGAGGCTGGATCTTCCCCGGCAGCATCTAGGCGGGCCCGGGGCTCGGGCCCACAACATAAGGCGTGATAAAAAGCGTACAGCAGTATTTGATCCACCCATTGAAACTACAACTCCAAAGCTTCCCTGGCAACCTCTTGGCGAGCGAGCCCGGGCCGACGTGCTTCCGCACACAACAAGGCGCGAAAAAAAAAACGTGCCAGGTATGATATTCGTGTTGATAATGCTTTTGATCCGGACCCCATTGAAACTGAAACATCGAAACATTGAAACACGAATTAATTATTATTATTCGTACCGCCGCCAGGCACAAGGAAGGTATACGAAGAGAAATCGGACTCTTAAAAATCGTGCCTGCCTGTGTTTCGCCCGACTCCCACGGCACGCGGGATGGCGAGGAAACTGGTGAAGGTGGTGATGCCGCCATCGGAACGGACTCACTCGCAGACCACGCACAAAGACGAAGAAGGACGACGCGAACTTGCAAGCTCGTACAGATTGCTTGTCGACAGCAACCACCAAGCGAAACTCCCGCACGAGATAGGCCACTACTACCTCCGGTAGACTGCTGTTGTGTGAATAGCGTAGCCTCGACACTACGGGATGAACCATACCAATTTGACCAATCATATATCGACAGCGGGTCAACCGAAATATTTCCGAGCGCGTGCCCACGCGCGTGCCCCATTTGCGTGCGCACTTTCTTTATAATACACGGGAGTATCTTAAAGTATATACGATATAACATATCTGTGATATGATACGTTATTTTCCATGCCATTTTGTTGTTGGAGAGTTGGAGAGGACGCCGAAAGACAAAAACCAAAGTATCGTATAATCATATACGGGTAATAGCCATCAAAAATAAAACATTAACAGTAACATTGCGTCAACCGAAAACCGTTACAAGTGCAACGTGCGAAAGGCATGAACGTGTGACCTTGCTCCCCTCAAAATCGTTGAACCTCCTACTCTTCATAGAGGAGATTCCCCGTCTCGTTTCGCCTTGAATGCGTTCATTGGAAGAAAATAATAGATAAAAAACGATCCCGGTGTGCTCCATCAACTGTTGTTGCTTTCTATAAAGTTTATAGTGCAACTGAAGTTGCTGTATGACAACCATTACGTCCTCCCTCAGCTGCTGCCACGCCAAACGCTTTATCGTTGAAGGTGCGAGAGCTCCAATCGTGCACCAGGCAGCGGGTACGTATCTATGATATACCTGGTACCTGGTACCTGGTATATGATACGGTATGATATTATAGATGATACAATATTATAGAGCAAACAGGACGTCAGCTGTGACTGCCAGTAAGCCAGACTTCTTCGAGAACCCTTCAACAGGCGGCATTACATGCCACTGTTTCTCACGTCCAATGAGAAACCGAGATACACTTCGCGTATGACCACTATAATACCATTACTATGAAAAAAGGTGTAACGTCAGCCGTCGACCAATAGTCAACGAACTGAGGGTTTATTTTCGGATCGCCCGCAGCCCCCTAGCCCCTAGGCACGCTATTCATATGATAGCAGACACTGCCCGCGACCCCTTTGCCACAGTAGAGCTTACCACTTTTTCGAGAAAATGGTTGAGGCACACTGTGTACGAGACGAAGGGGGTTAACCCTACA
>JBBMKB010065988.1:1044-15280 GCA_037833945.1 Alaria marginata
CCCCCCCCCCCCCCCCCCCCCCCCCCCCCCCCCCCCCCCCCCCGCCTAGCCGGCAAGCTCTCTCTCTCGTGTGCATGCGTACGATGGCCTCGCCGCTCCGCACACACATCTATTTACTGACTGACAGGATTATAGATTCCTCTTTCATCCGTCATAGCCCATAGAAGCCAAGTGAGGTGCTTTGTAGTACATGCCAACTGCAACAGGAAGGGGGGTTAGGCTCAGCCAGCAGCTACCAGCAACAGTATATAATAGCTAGTAGAGAACCGCCACTGGGACCCGCGTGCAAAGCAACCCCTCTGGACGCTATGAGCGACCGCAACACACAGCACACTGCTCATGGTGCAGGTGCTGCGAGCTCGACGAGCAAAATGGAAGGAAGCGTTGCCCCTTACAGAGCCGGCCTCAGTATATTGTACAAACCTTAGATCACCGGCCTCTCTCAGTATATGAACGAAACAATTAGAAAACAACCTTCTCTTGCCGTGATAGAGAGAAGGCAAGGCCAGGTAGACAGATCACAGATACGCGACAGAAAGAGAGAGTGACAAAGGGCAAAGGACAAAAGTGCTGGGTTCGATTTTGTCTGGTAACTCGTGGAACATTGAGCACGGCGAGTTATGAATGGGGGCGAGAAACTTCGCCTCGTGAGCGTCTGTTGCAAGGAAACGGGGGTGTGCCTGTTCCAGAGGGCTTGGCAATGGCGCGGCGACAAGGGGCGCTCGAGCATTGGAAACTTAGTGCAATCCTTCTACCAGTTCGCCAGAGAGGTTGATCAAGGAGGTACGAAACACAAGTGCCGAAACCTATCCATCGTACAGATTGCTATCGAGTTCTTGCTTGCTTTGGCGCGGAGGGTGACCAAAATGTTGTTCGCGTGCGTATATACATATCATTCCAGGTGTATCAGCGACAGCAGTTCAAACATTTTTGGCGTATGATTATGAGCATCAGCCGTCGACGTAAAGTCAACTAATATACCGGGTATACATCCGTCTCACAGTAGTTCACGAGGGGCCGATCGAAGCGCAACAGGCACAGCGCCACAGTTTTGATCGCGCCCCCGGGGGCTCGATGAACAATTAACAGATACCCTTGCAGTTGGCATGACGCAAACATGTCCTTGCCTTTGGGTTGCTCCGCATTCCGCACCTACGTACGTATTATGGGTGTTCCTGTGGTATCGCATGAGATCGAAGCGCTTCGTACGAAAACTCAGCAGTACGAAGTACGAGTCTACGAACAGAGCGCTTCGTATACCAGGCACTTACCTGGTGCCTGGTAAGTTACCCCAGGTACATATCGTACCTAAAACAGTAGTAGTACCACTTGTGGAATTCCTCAAGTGCCTGCGACGATTACGATATGCTGCGGTACCTGTTCCAAGCCTGTCTGTGCGGATTTAGCTGTAGGTTGACGTATGTATAGAGCCCTAAAACCCTAAGTACAAGGCCTCCGCTCCGCCGGCTCTGACGCCGCCCGCTATCCTCGCGGAAGGAATAATACAATACAATGTGAAGGGGGCAGAAATAAGAGGCCCATGATTTAGTGCAACTAGAGACTTGAAAATACCAAGAGCTACTTGTGCAGAGCTGATTGCCCTGCGCTGCGCTGTGTGCTTGCTGGCGATGTCACGTCTAATCGGCAGTACGGGTGTATTTTTCGAAAAAACGAACAAAAAACAAGAAACAAAAGACATGAAGAGGACAATCAATGAAGAAACAAGGGCGAGCATAATAGTGTGGGTCACGGGTATACACGTACATACCGGTACCTCAGCCGCCCGCGGAGCGGAGCCCTTGAAATAACGGAAAAAAAATCTAAAAGCTAAAATATTTGGGTACATACGGTATTACCTGGTATACCTCAGCCGCTTGTGCTTGTGGAGCGGAGCCTTCGTATGAAAAACAGTATACTGTTCAAGGGGCTCCGCTACGCGGGCGGCTGAACGCCGCCCGCTGCGCTCGCACTAGGCTCATGGAGATTGAGCACGACATGTATTATTAGTCTATGGCGAAATGGACAATGTGCAAATGCCAAGAGGCGTGGTTGGTGGGCCGAGTATACACAGAATGAATCTGTATCCACGACTTGTTTGTCAACTTGCAACGAACACTCTACGTATAAAGAAAATATCTGAAGATAGTCAAACACATTGAAAACACCACACACTCGCACCTACGGCAGACTTCATGAATTCCGAAGGAAGTTCACTGCGGCATTTGCGACTACTACTATTGATAGTACGTCTTTCTTGTAACGAAAAATCTAATAAAAAAGTGAAGGTCTGAAGAAAGTCGAAAATACTACACGTACGTCATACGTACGCTCACGCTTTGTACAACTTACAGCGCAATGTACACGTCAAAGCGCACGTTGGCCGCCTTTTGCGAGCACCACCACCACCACCGCCAGAAAAAGCTCCTTCGACCCCTCCCTGTTGCTCTCCGCCAGCCTTGACGCGCTTTGAGGGAGCACTACAACTCCTCAGACTCTCGGGCATAGCAGGCACCTCTAGACCGTGCTCGCGTGTGAAGTGTGAAGGGTCAAGGGAGCGCCGACCAAATAAAGGCAAACTTCAACGTGCAAGAGCCAGTCTCCATGCTGTTTTTTTTTTTTCCATAAACGCTCGATTTTTTTCCAATATATACAGAAACGCTATCGTTGTCGATTTTCGACTCGATTTTTCGTTTTTTCGATGATCTCGAGTTTTGACTCTTTTTCGATTTTGCTTCGATTTTTGTTCGATCGGTTTTGGATTTTTTTCGGGATTTTTAGTGGGACGGTAGTCCCGCAGCAGGTAGATCTCTTCGTAAGGTTGGGTGTGGAGACACACCGAGGTGGGGTTGTGTGGAGTTACCACACTCTCGGGGATCAGCAACGAGAGGTAATCTCAGAGTGCCCCCGAGGAGCCAGGTAGGGCTTGAAGGATTGTAGTGATAGCGAGGTGTTACGATCTAGGGGATAGGGACCTGGTATCCACATTTTTGGCAAAAAAAAAAATCGAAAAAAAATCGAAAACAATTAGGCAAAGTGGACCAAAACGAGGCACATTGAACAAAAACGAGCAAAGTGAGAAGAAGAAAAGAAGGCTCGTCTCGAGGGGGGAGGCGTCGTAGACGGTGATTAATCATTTGTCGTAGACTCGCTGAGAGGCGCGGTAGAGGCTGCGAAAATAGTATATATGGGGGTGGGGTGGGGTCGGGTGGTGTGGGGTGGGCCTACGTCTATGGTGGCATGCACGGGGCAAGGAGACGCCGACGAAAGTCACCCGCGCACCTATCGTTCGCCACCCGGTCACTGTCACAGGGCTGAGTATCAGTGGTACTTGGAAAAAAACATAATGAGTTGTTGGTGGCTTTTTATTAAAATATTTCAAATACGCCAGCTTTGTAACGCAATGTTCAAAGAGCTACAACATCAACAAAGAGGAAACCAAAATACTCGTACGATACATGGCTATCGGCGACACGTTTGCTCTTGCCTGCTTCCTTGCGTTGTCGTACTCTTGTCGACACGAACGCACTGCTGTAGCTGCTCTGTAGCGCAATGTTCAAAGAGCAACAACAACAACAACAACAAAGAGCAAACCAAAATACTCGCACGATACATCGTGGCTGTCGGCGACACGTTTGCTCTTGTCTGCTCTTTTGCGTTGTCGCACTCTGGTCGACATAAACGTACTGCTGTATGTACTTCGCTGCTCTGTGCAGGGGCGGTTGCAGGCTGTTCTGCTTTGCGTGCGGTACGTACGAAGATGCTGTGGTTGTCGAAGCTTTGTTTGTGCCTTCGTGCTGCGCGCAAAAGAAGCACAGGTTCGAAAACAAAACGAAGAAAGGAAAAAAGGAAAACAATAATAAAAAAGGAAACAGTCCATGGATCGGTCCTGAAAATAATATTTTTCAATCGGCAATTAAACGCTGAGGATGGCTGAGAGGTGGGAGAATATGCCGAGGGCCACCTCCGAAGTGCCCGAGGTCACAGTAAGTGAGTCTACGTGTAAAATATGGACTTGTTTTTTTCTGGCATGCTGTTCTCCGGCGGCCGAGGGTTTTTTCTCGCGTTTTCGGCTGCGGGGCAAGCAAGGCGCCCATCGGTACAAGACGGCTCATGTCCGAATCCCGGCCGAGCTCCGTGTCGGTGCTCTGAGCATTCAACGTCGCTGAGCTGGCTCTTTTTGTCAAGGGGTTGCGTTCCGCCTCGCTTAGCCGAGTAGGTGCATGGAAAACCCCACACTTTTTTGTTTTTTAATAACCCTCTCCCCTCTCACATTTTGGTCTCCGCTCCGCTATCCCGCCCCCTACACAACATCTTCAGTCCAATTGTTTTTACCCTCTCTTTTGTCTGCTACGACGCAGCAGCAGCAGCAGCACTCCTTTGTGACAGGCACGGCCGCCGCTTCTGTGTGTGTACTGTATGTGTGGGTGGAGTGTTTGCTGTCATAGGCACGCAACACGATTAAGAAGAGCGGTGGATTTGTTTTTTGCAAAAACAGCCGCTCAGCCTCGCAGCCACAAAATCAATGTACAGCAGTACAGCAGTGCTCAGTACAGCAGCAGCGGTACAACGGCTGCCGTGCTTTAAGCTCCCGTCTTTGTGCCAGTAGTCACGGTGTATGTGTGTGTGGCTGGTGCACAGCAGCAGGAGATCGAACCACGACAACATTCACACGTCCAATGCAACAGTCAAAACACGCATCGTCGGGCCTCAACCAGGTATACGAAGCATACAGCAGCAGCAAAAACAGTGCTACTGTAGCTCAATCCTGTCAATATAATCGGAACGCCTGTGTTCCCCCTTTTCGACTTACTTCCCCCTCGAAGGATACCAAGTCAACCCCATCCCGAATGGGGGCCTTGTAGGTACATGTGATATGAAAGAGCTCCAACAGATACACGAGGTAGTCGTAGCAACATGTAAAATGTACCCCGCGCTTTCCTTTGCATCCCTGCTGAATCCAGAGTGGTTGAGATCTTATTACGACATTTTCCCGGAAATCCACACACATCACGTTCTCTTTTTTTTTGTATAAAATACAAGGTATGTCCTTTATAGTCTACACAGCAGCGTGTATCTACTCTGAAGGAGACGTTAAGGCGCATTGTTTATGGTACCCCAATCTCGGGCACAGATCTTGATCTCAGCAAGATTCACCCAAAGTAAGATATGTGTACACTGCATGTATAGACGAAGGTTGGTTCTGACAGATTCCAAGGTCGGAAAATCCACCGAAAAGGGGTGTTTTGTCCCGATCTCAGGCGGAGATCGAGACAAGGTAGTTCTCCTCCAGCTGTTGTTTCGAGGTTGTGCCTAAATAGGCCGCATTTGGCCCCCGCGCACACGCACACACACGCAACAGCAGTAAACCGCAATTGTGCGACACCCTCCTGAGCCATTTGCCGAGCAGCTGCCTCTTGGCCCTCGCGCGCCTCGATCGCCATGGCCTGTCGTGTGTTGTGGCGCTGCGGCACGTTTGTGTGTGTTTTTGGGCTTTTCGAATTCGTACGACCACCCCCCTAAATAATCAGGGTACTCCTCGGTAACGGTTTTAAATATGGAAACAAACGGTGAGGGAATACCATATGACGGTAATTTTTAAGTGGTAAATGGAAAAAAATATATGACGGTAGGTGTTTTGGCGGTAAACGGTAACAAGAAAACAGGCGGTAATTTTTCGGTGGTAAATGGTATAAACAAAGTAGGCGGCAAAGTAGACGGTAAAAGCAAAGTAAGGCCAATTCCTATTACAAGTCGAATCCGTCAGTCGAAAAGGGCCCTTTTCTTTTTTCGACTGGATCCTTCTGGGCCTCCTTCTTGTCGTCAGTCGAGTCGATTTTATAGTTATGTCCTCTTTTTAGAAGCGGTTGGTGTGAGAGAGTACTGCTGTATGGCAGTCGAAAGTCAGCTGGAAGCTCTGTGTTTCGTGCGTTCTCCGTGATCAATGCGTGCTTCATGCACGATGAACCCTCGTCCAAAAGCGGGTTGGTGGCGTTGGACTAAGCCGACAGCTGTCAAAGCTATGTTTGTGGCGGTGCACTCAGCAGAGAGCCGCCACAGCGACAGCAAGCGTACTCGTTGTTGACAAAATGTCATCGATACCGCGCGCTGCTGCCATCGTATGAGACACGCTGCTGGCGGGCGGAGCTAGGAATGCGCCACGCTGGCTTGCGGCGAGAAGCAGCAGCAGTGACAGTAGCCGAGCCAGCGCCGGCGCTGCTGTAGGGTACTGCTGTGTGGTACGTGGTTGATGTGTGTGTGGGCGTGTGTGATTTTTTTTGTGGTGGGATGAGCGATGCGATGGGTCTCAAAACTTTTTCGACTGAGAAATCTGACTGAGATTTCCAGTCGAATCGATGACTTTTTTCGACTGGATGTGCCGGTCGGATTGCTCAGTCGAAAAAAAGTGAGTCGTAAAAGCCCTTTCTCGATTGTATTGAGGCCGATTTGGTCTCCAGTCGAAAAGGGCCCTTTTCGACTGACGGATCCGACTGTATAGAAATTGGCCTAAGGCGGTAATTTTTCGGCGGGAAACGTTTTTTTTTTTTGGCGCTAAAACATACGGTAAAACAAACTTAGGCGGTAATGTTTCGGCGGCAAACGGTAAAATTTGTTTAGGCGGTAAAATACACGGTACGACAAAGTTAGGCGGTAATTTTTCGGCTGCAGAAGCTAACTTGCTGTTTGGCGATAACCACGTTGGCGGAAACAGTGCAAACGTGTCTTGGGCGAGGGGTACACTCCAGTATAAAACGCCATACGAGCACAGCCCGTAGTTCCTTGGGAGTTTACGATTTACTGGTACCTGGTAAATGTATTTATTACGGAACACTTGGTATATATCACAGGTTTCACGTCACAAATGACACGAACCGTAGTGGAGGCGCCACTAACAAGGCCCCCCGCGATCGGCGGCGTATATGCTCAGTTCATATATCACATTCAACCGTTCTTTCTATTCAACTGCATCAGCACACCCAGTGTCCGTCCTGATAATGCATCATACAGAGACAAAACAGACAAAAAAAAAGCTCATGCATGCACTCACTCTCATGTGCCACGTAGGCCGGAGAAGAGTAAGGTGCTTAACACCATCACGAACAGGAAAACGAAAAAGGAAGAAGGAAGGCCAAAACAAGGCCTAGCAAAAACAATCGTACTCGGAGAAGGGGAGAAAGATACACGTCGTATATATTACCAGGTATATTTACCCTGTTCTGTATATACCAGGAACCCGTCAAAGAGACTTGTTTTTCCCTCCCCCCCCTCCGTCCATTAATAGACACAATCGCTGGGCGCTCTCAACCCTAACCCTCGTAAAGGCACTCTCAACCGTGGAACCAGCACCCAAAGTGAGCGCCGGCGAAGCATCACCCACAGCACCATCTGAGCTAGGAACACTGACAGCTTGTGGAGTGCTCATTACTCTGCTGCCCACAGATGTGATCACGGCCCGGCGGAGAGCAATGTTGCCGCCACACGACCGTTTTTGGTTTTTAGGGGTTGTTGGCCCCTGGGTGGCCTGTAGGAACGGGGTTGATTTGTTTATTTTTTACAAAAACCATTTATTTTTTTTAAGAAATAACTAAAAAAGAGTGATCTTGTGACCACAGCGCTCGAACCGCCAACATCCGAGTTCCAAGGCGGTGATCCCCACCTTCTGATTTCCATAATAACACTATTACCGCTTGTAGTTGCCGGTATTGTGAAGTCCCGGTATTTATTTGCCGGTAACGTGAAGTGCCGGTTTTTCTTTGCCGGTAACGGGAAATCCCGGTATTTGTTTGCCGGTAACGCGAAGTTTTTGGTAATGTTTTGCCGGGAACACAACTCCCCGGTAATTTTTCGGCGGTAAACGGGATTCGCTTTTTTGCCGGTAACGGCTTTGCCGGAAATGGTAAACCCGTTTTTTGGCGGTACACCGCATTTTTACCATCACAGGGGTTTTGCCAAGGTAAAATTACCGAGGAGTACCCTGTAAATAATGCCTTCGATATATATATATTGAACATTTTTGGTAGATTCTGCATCTAGATTCGTTTTTTACCGTAAACACACTTTTTGGAAATCTTAAATTAGGCGGCCAAACGAATCTCAGGAAAATCCATGACCTAGATCGGGGTACCATAAACAGTGGCCTAAGGGGGGACTTCAGACATTCTATCACCGTATACATGCGTAAAAACAAAGTTTTTGTTTTTTCAAAAAAATTGAAACTGTCATTTTTTCAAGTTATTTGCCGGAAGAACCAAAAAGCAGCTTCCTCTTGAGACAACAGCAAGAATTTTGGCACAAAAATACGCATAATCGACAACGTCCTTACAGCGACTCGATTCGAGGAACAACCAGATATCTGCAGCCACCGCACCATCGCAGCCCCTCACGGGACCTACACGACCGCATGACCCAAGTGTGCGTCACTGGAGTTTCGAGGCTCGTTTCTAGTCCGTGTGTCGAGAAATTGTGCCTCGGTGGTATTTGTGTGCGATTATAGGCTCCTTGGCCCGACTTCGGCCAGATAGCCTGCTGGGAGCCGAGGTGGTATTCCTCTTTTGTACGCTGGTCGCCCAGTGAACGTGAGTTGGATACCTTTTCCTGTAGCTGATGAACCACAGAGCAACATCTATTGGCGGGACTCGCGAAAAATGCGTTGTGGGTGGAGAATTTCATGCTCGCCATGTGGGTCTTTTTTTACTTACTGAAAGGAGTGGCGCAATAGCACAGGAGGCAGGTTGGACAGCGGTGCGAGTATTCTTCGTGTCGAACGACGTGCCCGCCACTGCTGACGTTCGAGGTACACCTCGACATATCTATTCCAAACAATCTCCCCGGAGTACAGCGCTCGACATTTAGAGCTGCATGAATGCAAGGTGCTGCCCTACTAGGACCCAATTTGACTATCGAAGAGTAATTTCGGCCTGAATTGTCTCTTTTTCGACGCGCAATAACTCCGTACACATCATGAACACGAGTGCCACTCGAGAGATAAAGATGCCTGATGTGCTTGGCATTAGGAAAAAGCTACCAACTCCGGTGAACTCGAAGTCCCGATATTAAATATTTCGTTACCGCGTACGGGTTTTGGGCATTTTGGCGTTTTTTTGCTGGAATTGCTGCTGCGAGCCCGCGGATATATTCGTTTAATCAATTTTTCATCGATTTAAGATCCACATTTTTTTTTAAATGCGATTTCCGCGAATTGTAACACAAAAAGAGAGTAAAGAAGAGAAATTATTTATGAGAGACTGATGTGCTACCTAAACGAATCGTGCTGTTTCCTGGTGCGTCCCCCGTTCTCGCAGAAATATCATGCGTGAACTTCTTGGTTCAATCCCGCACCCATCGGAGAGTCAACTCTTCGCAAGCAGCAAGACGAACAGTGAGTTTCCACGAATAGTGAACCGTTTTTGTCGCATTTTGATTTCTCGGTCGAGCCTGTTATTGCTCAGTTTTTCGTTCGAGGCAGTGTTCTGAAGCCAAGCTGTTGGCACAGACCCTTGCCCCCCCACGTTTTTTTCGGTTAGGCCCAACGATCCAACAGTTTGTCGGCTTTTGCCAACGTGATGTACTCGCGCTTTTGTTTCTCTCGTCGGATATTTTGATATTTTGATTGTGCCGACCACCGCATTACCTCGCCACGTGCTGGGCTGTCGTGGTGAAATTAACCCCACCTATTCATAGGCTGCATACTGTAGCTATAGAGCAGACTAGAATATGTAGGAGTGCTTAGACGCGGGTGGGACAAAAACACTATTAATAGCGGCAGTTGCAATCTCGCCCTCGAGTCTGTATTGTACGGCGTGCTTCTGGGGAGCCCTCGTCCTTAGTTGATATGATGTTGTACCCTCACAGCTCGGGCACGGGTACCATGCAGATGGGGCATCATGCCTCAAACGCGAACAAATTATCTACGTGCTGAGGTGATTGGTCCCCAACTTTTGGGGTGGAAGTGACGTCGATAGTGGTTCGAGTTGAGCTTTCCCAGGGTCTTTCGGGGTTTTGCCGTATACCAGGTACCTGATACCATACATTGTACGTGCCAACCTCGTCCTAGCAAGGTTCGCGTCGAATATTTGACCTGGTACTTGGTATGTGACATCTGAGCTTCCGGAAGGGTATGGCTGGCCCCAGTTCATTACGTCAACACAACACTGTGCAGCATCAACATGAACACTTTTCTCTTGCCGCATCCCTTTGTGTGGCGACAGCGTGGTCCATCAACCAGGGCACCCCCGGACTCGATGCAGATGTTGTGCACACGAAACGAAGATATCATTGTTGCCGTTTTTTTCGATGTCAAGACCTGCGTCACGACGTCCACCGAAAATCAAGGAAATGTCAGGGAGTTTCTTAACCAGGTAAGTAGGTTTTCTAATTTTCTCGTTTGTGGCTGTTCGTATGTTTTATGGCGGTGGTATTATGTGTTAGTCACTTGATAGTTGCCGGAACTTCACTCGTGTACCTTTTGGTGACTGCGCAAATCAGCAGCCTCTGACCCAACAGCTTTTCGATCCGTTTTTTTCATGTGCATGAGCACCATGTATATGTGTACCAGGCATGTGTCCCGTACATCCCGACAGATATCTCAAACTCAACTAACAAGCAAGCGCCTGATCCATTTGCGTTTCGGGGTTCCTCGCAGACGTGCGCTCGAGCCGTTCGCTTGTTTTCGGCAGTTTCTTGACTCCACGGCTCCATCAGTAGAGCAGTGCTTTATTCCCTGCTACCTGCTATCATATCCATGATAGCATAATTTAGACGATGCATCCTCCCTCCTGCGTGTGCCGATCAGGTGAAAGATTCTTTCTGTGACACCTTCGCGGGACGAGTTGTTTCGATCAGACCTACATTGAAGGAGTGCGCCGATGGAAACTTGAATGTGAGCATGGAATCAATCAATTCGTTAAATGTTGGCGTCTTTGGCGCCCCAGCTTCAATTCCTTTATTGGTCTGACTTGCGCCCCTTTGGCCAGGCTCGACTCCAGCAACTTATATTTTGGAGCATGTTTTTGGCCACGTTAATCCAAGCGATAGTGATGAAACCGTCGTGGTGACCCGTGCAACTATTGGCACTTCAAGTAGAACAACAATCGTAGCCGCTTTGAGCACACGGACTGCCAGATCTTGAGGTAATCCCATTGTTAAGTTGGTATCGGGCATCGGTTCTTCAGACAGTTTTGCTTCACCAATCGTCAGTTACAAACACATCGAAACGCATAGTGGATGCAGCAGACGACGTCCGTTGCACCCTTTACGGCATGAGGTGATGTATCATTCTTGACAACTTTGCACCAAGCACGCGCATGACTCGCGACGCTTGTGGACCCTCTCCCCTCCGCGCGTTAACATTCGTAGTGTTTTCACGCGTGATGCATTTCCGTGCTTGCTTTGCTAACAGGACGGGGTATTGCAGTCGTTGCAAGATGAATTCGCACCGTTCAAGGAATCTATAGACCGTATCCGGCACGTGTGTTTTACGCCAGCATGAGCCACCGTGGAGGCCACGCAACAGTAGCAACCTTATTTGGTATTCTGATGGTTCGCGGCACTTGTATGTAGTCGCCTAACCAAGAACGCGCGGCCCGCGTACTTGTCTTTTTACTTTGCTAAGGACGAACATTGCATGAATAGCTGCCTTCAAATCCTTGTCGTATCATCTTATGCTGGGTGGTTTTTCCCTCGCGCTTAGGAGTGGGGTGTAAATGGCATATTGCTAGGATGGGTGCCCAGACACGCTGCCTTTTGATGGTGTAGGCACGGGCTGCGGATCGGCGCAAAACCATCATGTGGATTGGAGTTATTATGGTTTTGCCCGCAGTATTTGTCGTCATGATGTGGGACGTACAGGGTAGAAGCTGGAAGAACGAGCCCACAAGTACGTAGCTGGGACTTCGGGATGCGTGTAGTGTCCCTGATCGTCCTTTATTTAGCCAGTCCAGTCAGTACGTACGTACCAATACTTGTTTTATACATACGGAGTATATTGTTAGATCCGCCCTGGCTGTCACAGGTGACCGCCGGTGTTCGTGCGCTATGGTTGGTTCTACCGGTATGTAAGATAAATACGGAGTATTCCTTGAGCGCCTGCGCATGTGGCTGTTAGAAAAAGCTGGTTGGCCTCGTTGGTTACAGAAGCAGTGGTCGGAATAAGCTGTACCAGGTACCAGGTATCACCCTACGCTTGACTTGTTGCAAGTCCTGTAATCGAGCGCTGTTGTGCAGACCTCCGAAGAGCGCCTCGCTTGCACGTTTTTTTTTTAATGTAAATATCATGGCTCCCAGTAGCTTAGCGTGTCTGATGTGCTGTTCACAGATAACGCCCTTACATGTAACAGGTGAAAAAAAATGATTTTGAAGCACGTGACGCTCGTCACCTTTTCCAACCGTCCCCCTACAACGGCTCGTACGTATATACGGCTTTTATCTTGTTGCTCGTCGAGCACGGTTGATGTCGTAGCTAGGGAGAAGCGATGGTGAACTCCCCAACTCCCCCGCCAATTGTCTATCGCAAGGCAATCGTCTTACAATCGACGAGCGCCCTATCCATGCTCAGCCCGCCGTTGGAAGTTTTCTTTGCCTGGCACTTTGTCCCAACTCTCGAAAGGTTCTGTTGCCACACGGTCGTGCTCGTGGTTTCGCTGCTCGTGACGTGATCAGCTATAAATACTAAATACGCACGAACTTCTTCCCCGCACCGTTGTTGTCGCTACACCCGTTCATTTTTTGGGCGTGCTTGGGAATGCTGGTCCGTAGGGGGGTCTCGTTGGCTTCACCTTCGCAAACTTTTGTCGATTGCAAACTCCACCTGTCCTCCAGTTGCAAAGTTATTATATTTTCTCCATTTGCCATCTGGGAATTTGTAGCGCTTGTTCCAGTCATGTATCTATTATAATGAGGCACGCGCGAAGCGCGAGCCTTTTTTTTCTTGGTTTTCCAAGGAAAAAAAAGCCTCTCCATAGAGGGTCGGACACAACGCTCCTAGGGTGGTGTTTTTTTAATGGGTAATGGTCATTTGGGGGTGCACCCCCTTGATACGCGGCCATATGGGGGTACAGCGCAAACACGCCTGCGCCAGGCGACCGTGCGTGCCCCAGAAGGCTTGAACAGCGATTCCGACACGCTGGCTACACGCCCGCAGCCCACGCGCAGCACGACACACTTTTTTTTTTCGGGCACGTCGTTAGGCCGAACGGCACCGCGGCGCTGCAGGGGGCAAACACATCCCCCCTTTTGACCACTACTTGGGGGGGTGTCCCCCCCTACAACTACTAAAATAATATATTCCCCCTTTTTGACTACTACTACTGTGGTACACCCGATTGACCGAAAGTGTACCCCTTTTTGACAATTCACCACAGCACCAAAAGCTCAACGACCTGGCCACCGCGCCAGCCAACAGCCCGAACAGACCAACGACGGAACA
Organism: Alaria marginata; assembly: GCA_037833945.1. Lineage (NCBI taxonomy): Eukaryota > Phaeophyceae > Laminariales > Alariaceae > Alaria > Alaria marginata. The sequence continues at coordinate 14,465 of JBBMKB010065988.1, forward strand.
TCCACAGTAGTTGCGAGCAGTCCCCATCGTATTGTTGTATTTTTCCGCACAAAAACACGGCACAAAAAAGAAAACAAATCAAGAAAACAAAATTCAAAATATACAGATCTTCCCTTCGAGTACCCATATCAGAAGCATACGAGATGCTAGGTGTGGGGAGCGGTTGGCACGCAAATTATCCTAAATGACGGCAGCTTATGGTGTGACACGCACGGTAATCTCAGGGAAAATGACGTGACCGTGCTTGCTTATGCCTTAACTACTAGAATTTACTGTGGAGTATATCGTCCGTATGCCCGTGATCGATGCCCCTTTTTTTGTGACGGACCGTCATTCGATCTTTGGTAGTACTCTACTCTGATATATACTGTAGTCTATATATTATTCAGCTCCCAACCTCCGGTGCGCTACTGACGGGTACTGGTGCTGCTTGCTGCCTTCATGTTTCAGTGTTTCGTCTTGTTTGTCCCTGGTGCTCTTGTCTGTGTTTTGACCCCTTTGTGCCGCCTTTGTTTTGAGTGGTCGTTTCCTGTTTTTGTTCCTTTTCATGCCTTCGGGGAAAGGGATGCTGTTCTTGTCTGTACTTACTACGGACGATGTCCACAGTAAAATCCAGTAGTTACGGCATAATTAAGCACGGTCACGTCATTTTTCTTGAGATTGCCGTCCGCGTCACACCGTAAGGGCCCGTCTTATCGAAGAACGTGAAAAATCGTAATTCGATTATTTTTTCAGAAAGTAATTGAATTTCACAAGAAATACCAGAAAAATACGACTTTGGTTCTTATCGAAGAATGACGTAGAGTGTTTAATAAT
>JBBMKB010065999.1:0-15266 GCA_037833945.1 Alaria marginata
CCCCCGCCGACATAGCAAGCGCTTGATATCTTGAAACAACTATTGTAGGTGCTTATGCTCGGGTATCCGGTTGGCGGTCGTGAGCGTATATATGATGGTGATGCGTACTACCTGGTACTGTACAGTGTAATCCGCCGGCAACTCGCCGCTAACGCTGCTCGAGAAAGCCCTCTCGGACACCTTGGTGGCGGCGTGCTCGACGAGGAGAGGCCCCAATGCGCTCAGATCCGACCTCCTTGTGCCCGCAAGCTTGTCGCCGGATTGACTTTGGATCTCGTGCCCGATCCTCTGCACTGCTTGAAGGGCAGGCGTTTCGCTGTTTTCTGCAAGTGGTGATCTTCTGAGTGATCATGGGTCAGCTGCAGGGCTGTCGCTGCCACTACTGGGGGGTGCACTCGTGTGGGAAAGGTGGAGTACCTTGTACGGCCGGGGGGTGCTTCGTGGTGGGTGGATTATCGATGGTGTTTGGGTCTCTTCTCCTCGAGCATGCCATCACGAAGGTATTTAGGAGGGCATTCCCGGGCGGCCTGAGCGTCGAGTGGCCGACGAAGCGCGCATCGTATATGTGTTTGGACAGTTGTGGGAGGAAGATATCGCCCAGTTCGACGTGGCCAAGCGTTTGTTCAGACTCGTCAGCAGGTCTGATTGGCCACGGTTGGAGTTGCCGACAAGCCTGAAGAAATGCTCTGCCGGTGATATCGTCCTTCCAGAACTTGCCACCCATGTATGCGATGTGCCCCGCCCGAAACTCGCCGCTCGCGCTCTCGAGACTGCCTTCGCGAATTCTAGGTGCTCCCGAACACCACCAAGGTATTCGGGGAGGTAGGCTTGAGTGGTGTGAGCGGAAAGTTGCCAGCTGAGCACATCGCCTATATGTTTGAGAATGTTCTGTGAGAACAAAACCGTCTTATACGGCATTAGTGCCCGAACGCTTAAGGTTGGATATCTTGGTGAAGGCATTTTATAGGCTAATCTTGGGTTGGGATCGTTGCAAGGAAACTACGCGGATGGTGCTCGCGGAAGCTACATGCAAGCTTTGGGCGGGGGCAGGCGGGGAGTGCAGCTGTCGGTTTTTTCCCGTTGTCAACAACCTGCCGCAGAGCAAGCGAGCGGGCTCGACGCAAACATAATCTGCTCAAAGTAACCATTGTTTTTCATACACAATGCCCTCGAACACCAAGGCGTGCGCCCCCCTCCCCTCCTATATGTTGCCGCTGTATGATGCGCGGAGATCTTGCTAGTTCTAGCCGTCAGGCTGTTATCATATCTACGATAACGTTCAGCACACGCTTCACCTTAAATCTCCCAATCTAAAAAAGAAAAACGGTTTATCCGTCACTGCGCAGCGTCCTCGGTGTTATCTGCGCGATAACGTTCAGCGCCTGCTTCGTCGTACATTTCACCATCTATAAACTAAGCACGGTTTGGCCGTCATTGCGCAAGCGCCTTGCCTCTCGCTGTTGCCACCAGCGAGAGAACCTTGCTGGCACTCGCCGCCAGCTCGGTGTCATCTCTACGGTTGACTTTCAGCGCCCGCTTTACCGCGTACCCGACTTTCGCCCACTGAAGCACTCGTGCAGCGGCACCGTCGAACCCAACTCCCACCGTTCCCGCATTAGCCGTGGAACCAGGCTTGACCTCACACCAACTTTCTCCGGCCCCTGCTGTGACCCCGGTAGGGTCCATCGCGTCATGAACCTCAAGCAAGCGTTCAAGAGCGGCGAATGCCGAGAAGCAAACATCCCGGCAAGGATGACGCTCCATGACGGCTAGTATTATACCTACAGCTCGGAAAGCGTCGACCACTGCCCCTGCCGTGGTCGTTGACTTCCCGGCCAATCGTTTGGTCGCTGGGACCGGTTCTACACCCCCGGTACTATGATCACCGTTTGATTCCAGGACAGGCAAAGAAAGTGGTCGTGACAAAGCCTCGTCCTCTTGGTCTCCACACCACTTTGGTGTACCTCCCGCTTCCACCGTCGGGTCAGGGCACGATTCTGCCTCGAGCGTGCCACAGAGTGCAATTTCCACGAGGGTACGTAAACCCTGAGCGGTGAAATCCGCGTCGCCTGCGAACTGGTCTACTGAACTTTCCAGCAGAGACAGGCAGCCCGCGTCCACAAGGGTCGTCGCGATTGTCCGGTCTCCGCCCTGACACAAGGCCTCGGCAGCGCCGAGACACGCGAGCTGCACCTCACGATCGCGCAGAAAAATATTTTGCGCTCGAGCGACCGCCGTTGGCGCATGCACGGCCGCCAGGACGTCGACGTTTCGGCCGCCGCGCAAGGCGAGGGCCCGTACTACTTTGACCCCGGACGCCTGCAGTTGCAAGTCTCTGGGCCACCTCTGAAGGGCTGATACCACCGTTTCGCAGGCGCCATGCCTCCCAACGAAATCGCTCAGGCTCTCGTCGACAGCCGCCAGGTTGGCTAGCCCGTTCAACAGGTAGACGAGAACTGGAATTTGCAAGGGGGTTGAGGGTTCATACCAACGGGGTGTGGGGCCGTCGCGAGGGGGAAGGTTCGGGTTCGTTATATCCACAGTTTAGGTCGGGTCTTACAAATTCGTTGTTCATGACTTTCCACTGTGGAGTGCGCACGCGTGCATGCTGTTTTCACCAATGGCTGCACAATGGACGGTGTCAACTGTGTAGTCATAAGTTCTACATTAACCAATCTACTCTACCTCGAGACCGTGCTCCCCCCCCCTCCCCCCCTCCCTCCCCATTGACCGTAGTGACGCGCGGTGTGCAACCGGGAAACACCCCAGTCATGCGCACTGCTCTTACCTTCCCGGTCGAGACGTCCTCCGCCGTTCGTCCTGCCATCAGTTTGAACGTGTGTATTGTGTTCGTTGGTCACCCTGCCTGGCTCAGAATCTGGTGCCGCTTCCACCAGCACCGCTTGCAACAGTCGAATGATGACGGACGCGACGCCCGCTTTCGCCAACGCGCGGGCTCCGCCCGCCGTGAAGCTAAGGTTTTGAATCGTCAGTGTTCCCTCGCAGCGAACCCTCCCGTCGTTGGGGAACAGCTCCAGTGCCGACACAAGCGCCTGGGGGACGCCACCTTTGAACCTGTTCGCAGTGATTTTGTACAGCGTCATGGTGGGGATGCTTTAAGCGGAACATGACTTGGTTAACAATTGTTGATTCCAGCAGTGAGGCAACCGACAAGGCACCCGCGCCCTTCGAAGGTGTAGTATTCCTATTTTTATCTTCGCACCTGCGCAGACGCTTACGGTTTTCCGTTCCAGAAGCTGACAGCGCCGCAAGGCTGGCGAGTGCTGCACGCTGGGCTGCGGGATCCGTTGGGTTACTCTTCATCATCGCAGCAAGGGCTTCACCAGCACCCTCTCGCACGAGGCGCCTGCGTCCGTCGGGCGAGAACGCTGCCAAGTTTAATGCCACCGCGCAAGCTTGAAGCTGGACGGCTAACGATTCATTGGAGGTGCAGAGTCTGGCGTCGCTGGGTCGGCCCTTTCCCAGCTCGGTATGCCTAATGCGGCGACCGCTACCGCCCTCTTGAAAAGCGTGCAGGGTCCGAGCGACCGCCTCCGGTGCCCCCGCCGCGCGCCACTTGTCGCATTGGTCCTCACTCCCCGACAGTGCGCGCACAGTCGCCATTCCCCAGTGCTGAACATCTCCATCGTTAAGGTAGAGCCCTAGCGCTCGCACGGTGGGTATAACCACCCCCGCAGCCCACACGGCGTCGGCATCCTCATCCCCAGAAGTCGCCACTTTCGCTAACGTCCTTAACCCTTCCGTCTGGACGGAGGGGTTTTGCGGAAACCTCGTGAGAGCCTGCTCGGCGAGGTTCAGGATTCCGGCGTCCGTTATTCTAGACGTGTTTCCGGAAGGGTCCGTGTCCGCAATGAGCGACGCCGCGGCGCTCAGACCCCAACGCTGCGTCGTTTCTTTGGCGGGGTGCTTTCGGAGAGCTGCTGTTGTGGCTTCGGCGGCCCCGGCACGTCCAAGCTCCGTTCGGTTGAAGCCGCTGAGCGCTGCCAACCTCGCGACAGCTCGGCACCCCTTCTCAGCGATAGCCTCGTCATCGGAAAATTCTAAGAGTACCTTGGATATCAAGAGGCAAGCGCCGACTTCGCCCAGCAGTCTACGGTTTCCCGAGCTTACTGAGAGCTTGGCCACAGCAAGAAGGCCCGCCCAAGCCACACTTTTGTCGCCCGAACAAGCGCCGAGAGCGAATACCACTGCTTGTGCGCCCCCATTCCGGCCGAGAATCTGGAGGTCTTTCGTGTTGAAACAAGCCGCCACGTTTCCCAGCGTGAGGCATCCAGCCCTGTGCAAGTGCCTCGCTGTTGGACGCTTGTTCATCGCCGCGAAAAGCGCCCGCAATGCACCGGCGCGCACGAGGGTGTTACAACGGTCCACATTCTCGTGGCCACCCGCCAGCTCTGCTACAGCTTTGGCAGCCCATACCTGTGTTTCTCCTCGAATACCTAGGAGCCGATCTCGGTATTTGTGTAACTCCTGTCCGTCAGCGATCGCGGCGTCCTCCGGGTCGCTGCTACGCCCTGAGAGCGCAATCGCCCTGCTCAACGCTTCGGCTGCCCCCATCGAAATTAACCGGTTCTTGTTGATGGAGCTGTGTTTGCTCAGCAGAAACACTGCGTGGCATGACATGAGCAGGTCCCGCGCGCGCTCCTCGCCGTCGCTATCACCGTCGTAGCCGACGCCATGCCAGGCCCAGGCCGGAGCAGTCGCTTCCCGCAGCCAAGCCGCTACGAACGCGACGGCCCCGACGAGTCCGAGGCGGTTGATCACGGCGGTAACTTCCGCGGAAGAACTGTTGCCGTCGATCGAGGTGTTCTGACCATCTGTTTTTTCTCCGTCGATATGCTTGTCGTAGCAGCCCCCATCGCCATTTTCAGCAATGCCGACAACCAAGGCTAGGCCTGCTCGTCGCACCTCGGTGTCTCCCGGACAACCGTCGACGATCTTCATCAGCTGTATCGTTCGATGTAATGCATCCCGGGAGGCGCGCAGGGAACCGGTCCGTAGAAGTCAAATTTGTGCCGAGGCGGTTTACATCGCTTTAGTTTCGTTTTGTGGTTTTGATCCCGCGAAATTTCAGACGTTTCTATGCGGCAGTAAGCAAACGTTTGGCGAGAAATTACAGGCTACAACAGAAAGCGGCAGCACCTAATGGTCAAAATAATCACAGTACTAATTATCGTAGATTGGGAGAGTTTATTGCTGGTGGAGTGCAGCGAAGCACCGGTTTCCGGGGTTGGGTTTTTATTGTAAGAAATATTTCCGATATATTTTAAGTGTTTATATGCTTGCCGCTTTCACCGGAACGAGCTCAAACCCTGAAGGTGCAAATTTTCCCCCATGCAGGGGGAACGACGTGTGCCCACCCGTATATTATTGCAGGCGTGCGCCTCTTCGTGATCACATGTTTGCGGTTTGGGTAACGCAGTAGTGCAAAGGTGTTCTCGACCAAGTGCAATGCGGTGAGGGTCACTACTACTGTCGACGAGGGGGGGTATCTGATTATTTTGTTGGGGGCGTCTCACTTGTTCGCAGACCCCACCACCGACGAGCCGTTCAACGGCACTCGAACCAGCTCCCCGACACAAAGCCGCCATGGCACGCAGACACCCAAGGCGCAAGTTTCGATCCCGCGGGAACGCTTTAGCACTCTTGCAGAGTAACTCACACCCAGCCGCGGCAACCACTTCGAGTTCCACCTTATCGAACGCTGATGAGGGTGACGTGGTCCTCGGTGAAGTTCCAATTTTCTCGACAGACGTGAGAGCACTAATATTCCCCTCGCAACCCTCAAGGAGCTCGGCGATCGCCAACACTGTTGAAAGTTGAATGTCGCCGGCGGTGGGCGAGGTCGCAAGAATTCTGCAAAGGGTTGTTGCCCCGCCCGCGGCAGTCACGCTACGGCCAGCACTACCGGCGCTGCCGCAAGAAAGGAGCGCCAGGATCGCCCTGCTGGCCGCGCGATGAATGGCCGAGTCTCTGGCGAAGGTCTGGGCGCTTTTCACCGCCATCCTGGAAGGGGCGTCGACTGCCGGAGGCTCAGACGTTTCACCACGATCATCGCTGATATCGTCGCCCCACATGCTCGGGTCATTCTCCGTCAACATTGAAACCGACTCGAGGCATGACCGTTGGATCTGATGGTTGAGCGGAGCAGCTTCCATGGCGTGGGTGAGCGCGTGTCCGGCGCCCATGGCAGCCAATCGACGGCTGAGACCAGGCTCTTGGGCGAGGGTCGCAAGTGCTTGACACGCGGCTTCTCTCAGCCCTCCTACGGACGAAGAATCGGTGACTCCTCGCACTGACCGCTCGTCGTTACCAGCACTCGGCTCGTCACTATCGTCTGCAATGAGCTCGTCAAGGCCCCCCGCCACAGCCGCGACTACCGGCTTGCAGCACTCGGCGAAGCACCTGCGTGCGGGGGCACCGCAAGTACGCCCAAGCTCGTTCACGAATAGACAGCACAACGTTTGAGCCCTCCTACTGTGCTTAGATGCTTTTGCGATCTCGGCCACCCTCCTGCAGGCTGAGGGAGCGTACATCATACGCAGCAACAATAGTAGCGATTCTGATTCCTCAGCCTGGTCTCCCCCCGCTTCCGAGGACCCTAACACATGTGAGGCCATCAGGGAAGACGCGTCCGAAAATGCGTCGCTCCGAATGGCCACCGCCGCGCAGCCGCGGGCCAACGTCAGGGCAAACGATAGCGCATCCACCATCAGTTCCAGGTCGGACGCGTCGAACACACGGAGCAGCCGTGTCACCGCGGTTACCCCCCCCCCGGAAGCCATCGCCACTGCAACTCTTGAGCGTGCCCCCAAGGCACCTCGCGACGCACCTCCCGACCCGCGTCCGGCACCACCACCACCACCACCACCACCACCCGCACTGCTCCCGTCGCTGTCTTCATCGAGTGTAACGCAGAGACGGTTACCTAAGCGGCAAGCGGCGAGCTGTACGTCCCGCGCAGTGGCGCCGCTAGTCGTCACTTTCACGTTCAGGTTTGCGTGATTCAACCGCCGACGGCGTAGCTGCTGGAGCTTGAGCTCCGCCGCCCCGTTGTCCTGGAGAACGTCCTCCCCGAGGCCGGCCGCCGCCAGGAGAGCTCGTGCTTTTTTAAGCGGCAGAGTGAGCGCGATCTTGGGACAGTGAGGGGCGTTAGAGGACGATATGGGCGGGTTGCGGAAAGGGTTAGTTTTGCAGACGGTCGCTTCTCGTTAGAGCTGCCGATAGTGGTCGCTCAATCACCGGCCGCGAAGAGAGGTAACTTCGCTGTCTTACGGCTGTGCTGCGAACCACGACAATTTGTTAGTATGTTTAGGAGGGGCGATAGACGGCCGTGACCCGAGTATGCGGAAGGAAGGAGATTGTGTCCATTGCAGGCCGTCGTGATGATGTCAGCACCCACCCGCAGACAAAGTGAGCATGAACCTTCCCGCGCTAGCTTAGAAAGAAAGGCGAGGGTTTGCGGTTGTCTGGGAATTTATAATAACTCGAACACTTGGAGATTATCTTAAACCGGACCGCGTTTATTCGTAATACTATGTCTTGGACGCCAACGAAGACGAAGCCGCGACTGCATTGTACCTTGTTTTCGTCAGTCCTCTTGTTGTCCCGTTTGGAGCTCACGTATGGCCACCTATACCGCGACAGGTGTGAGCTTATCGGCCTTCTAATGAAGAGGGTGCAGCAGCAGTGCAGCAGCACAAATATCACGACGCTACCTTCATGCATGATGTGCGTCCACCTACGTGAACCGCACCGCACACGCCTTTTCCCTCTGAAACCCCAAAGGATATACGTTTTAGTGGGGGTGGATAGAATTCATGTACCACGTGTCTTTGAGGCTAGACCTCAGCCTCTTTTTTCCACCTTGGGTATCACGGAATTCCGCTTGATGCCGAACACCTCCGCAAGCGTCATGTATAACGCTGCCGCGGATATCTTCCCGAGCTTGTACGCAACCGTTTGATCTCGTAGGCTGACCGCCCGCGCCGCCGCCGCCTTTTTTTCATCCGATTTCCTCTGCTCTTCCCGCCGAGCTTTCGAACCTGTCGGCCGGTTTTCGTCTGTAGCGGGTGGGCCAGGCCCACCTAAACTTTCAGGCAGAACCTTCGGCAACGCGAGACGCTTCTTGGTAACACATCTGCAGGGTAACGCAAAAGTGCATTCACGTTCGACTTTGGTTACGGTGGCGTGGCATATGCATCGGCGGAGGGGAAGGGATGAGCGGGGGTTTTGCCTCCCGCTGAAGACCGAGGGTGTATGAAACCTGCGGAGTAGACAAAATTACGTTCGTTTACTCACAGTTCGCAGAAAATTCCCTACAATAATTCGTACTAAATGTGTCTGTTCGTCTGCATAACCGTCGTTTTTCCCGTCTGCAATTGATATTGTTGGCTTCAATTGACGGGTTAGACTCTGGAAGTCGCCTGAAAGAAAGACAGTTATTCGTCTTCATCAACGGGAAGCACTCTCATATTTTTCAGCTCTTGCGCCCATCATTTAATGCAATTATGAGATTGGATGAGCCCTCCTGCCCCGCGGCTGGAGGGCCTCTCCCGGTGATATACCTCCGCGCGGAGCACTCAGCGCGGCGGCAATCCTTGGACATAAAAACCAAAGCTCAGTAAGGCATCGCCGTGATGCGTTGGTGTTTATTTCTTGCCTGTCGAGATGCATCGCTATGATCCACTCCGCGTGGGTCAGCTCTCCGTCGCCGTCGGCCCCTGCCATCGCCCAAATCGCCGAAACGTGTTCCCGCGTCAAGCCGCCCTTTAGCAGCAGGCTGGCTGCCTCTCGACCGTCCACCTTCCCGCTGTCGTCTGGATCGATCTTGTTTCCAGCCACGATGGGCGGGTTTTTTCATCAACGGAATGACGAGAGTGGGTGAAAGGGCTCGTGCCGTTAACGCGCGGTACCCTATCGATGTGTTGGGAAATGATCGGCCTCCCTTGAAATTTCAGGTTTCTGAATGAAGTTGAGGGAGCGAACGGCGCCACCGCGAGGAGTAGCGACGAAAATGTGGTGTGCATGCTTAATGTATCGATACAAAAGACACGGGGCAAGCTATATCGCCGTGGCTCTGGCTTCATCAGATCAGTATACTGCATGAAGCTGAATGAATTTTATGGGTCGGCCTTAACTCCTCAGCTTGAACTGGTGTCGCGTGGTCTCCCCTTCACGCAGCGATTCGACGTCGGACTAACATGACTGCTCCTGGATCATTCAAAAACGAAAACAAAAAACGTTTATGGCAACACAAGTCCTTCGGCGCTAGCACGCCACGCTTTTATGAACTACCGCTTGCTTTTGACACCCGAATGCCTTGTAGAAATAATATAAAGCTGCCGCACCAAACACTGTCGGCCCGACGTGGTCCTGATGGCCTCATGGTCAGTTTCAACGCCCTACAGTGGTTTACCCTCGGTTCGACTCTTGAGGCTGTAGGCTTTTTTTCTGAGGGAACGGCGCCACTTTGTTAGTGGTTTGTACGATACGTACACCCTTCGTGATAATGAAGGCCGACGACACAGATTCAAACAATACGTCCGAGTACTTGATCACCGTTGCTACTGTAGATGTTTCGAAGAGAAAAAAGCGGGCGGCCACCCGTCAACGACGCTCGCTGCTCGGGCTGTTTGTCGGTTAGAGACCGGTCGATTCCTTGATTGGTCGTCTCAACCGAAACCAGCAGGCCCCAGCAAGAGGACACTTCTGCAAACAGAAGACAAAAAAAAACCTTGTAACAGCGGCTTCTTCGCGCATTGTCCATTGTCTGACGTACCAGTGGCGACAGTTTGCAGAGAATATATGCACTATGTTGTCGATGTACCAATCGTTGTTTTTGGGAACGTGCCAACCGAAAAGATGGTCAGAATACATGCGGCACATAGCGTAAATACCTGCATGAAGATAACGTCGTATCCGGCCCGCTCAACCGCGCTCATAGCGTAGAGGTTATCTCTTTCCTCCCAAGAAAGCGATTCCAGCCCCTCTTGCGGCTCGTCCCGGCCGAGCTGTCCACCCGTACTCGTCCCCTTCTCCGACCCACCTCCGTCCGACAAACCGTCCGGGTACTCTAACGTTGATACCGACCTTGCATCTGCTTCCTCTCTTCCTTGCGCGGTCGTCGTGACGATGATCACCTCTGCATTGTCCGCTACGGCCGTTTCATCCCCGCCAATTCGTTCTCCCGCAATGGCGAGGTACGACGGTAGTGCGCGGGGTAACGCAACTCCGCTTTTCCTTGTGACGCACGCGGCTAGGTGCATAGCCACCGCAAACTCGTGCCTGGAGAGCTCCCCGTCCCGATCAGCGTCCGCCAAAGTCCAGATTCGGCCGAGATCCTTCTTCCCTAGCCCGGATTTTGCCATGACGGCAGCTGCCTGCATTGTTGGTGCGAGAAAAAAAACCGCGTACCGGTACGCATGTAGGAGATTTCGTTTTGGGATGCCACTCGCCTTGGGTAGTTAAACCTCTCGCGTCCCGCCTCCACAAAATGCGAGGAGGGCAGGCGTTTTCGTCCCTATGCTCAAGCAAGGAGGTGACGAGCATGAAGGCGTGATCAGCCAGCTGAGCAAGTCGGAAAAATCGGCACCCTTGCCCACCGGCATGGTGGGAAGAAGACGAAGGTGTGTATAACTTGCGTCTCACGATGGCGAGGTACTCTTACCCTACAGGCCGATCGCGCGTCCCTTCCATCGAGGCTGGCGATGTCCCCACCACGGGCCCATTGATGGTATTGACTGCCTATCGGTTGACCCACGTGCAACAATCAGAATCGGTCGATCGGCGACAATCACAGGGGTTTAATGGCACTTAATATAAGTACCCAAATAGTATGCCCTCTATTGTGAGAGTGTGCATTGCCATACCTCTTTCCCGCCGATATTCTTGCCCGAATTACCGCCGCCTACGAGCTTGTCGAACTCCTCCTCGTATCGGACTCTTTCTCGGCTGCTCATCCGAAACGCCGCGCTGTCTTCTGTCGCCTCCTTCTCTGTTGCCACCTTGGCCGCCGGTGCCGCGGAGGGGTCTACTGCTGATGCCGTGCCCCCCCCCGCTCCTTTGGCGACAACCCGGCCACTTTGTTTTTGTGGCGCTCCCTTCTTACCGCCTGTTTTAGTGGACTTCAAAGCGACCTTGCCGCTCTTGCTGCTTCTGCTGCTGCGGCGAACAGCGGCGGAGTTGGCGTTGGCAGCAATCGATTTTTCCTTCCCCTTTGCTTTGCTATTTTTTGTTTTTTCGACTGAAGTCTCCACGGCTTCTTTCGCAACACGACTGCCCTCTCCCCCATTCGTGTCTTTCGCGTTTTGTTTCTTCGTCTGCTTCTTGTTTTTGGTGCCCCCAATCGGCTGTTCCGCGTTGCCCGCAACTTTACCATCCTCGCCAACGGACGCAAGCGCGGATCCCTTTCCCTGCGCCTCGCTAGCACCCACCTCGGCGCTGTGACCGTCTAGCTCTCCATCCGCTGCAGCAACACCATGTTTGTCTTCGCCTTTCAGCGATTCCGTTTTGGTCTGCTCTCCCTGTAGGTCGGGTTGGGCCCCCGGCGGGTACAAGCACAGGGGCAACGTAGCCGGCAGCGCCAGCTTTCGGGTTTTGACGGAGCGCGCCAAATGGTACGCCACCCTCCAGCCATGCCTCGTCAGTTTCCCTCTTCGGTTGGGATCGCACATTTCCCTTCATTTTGTTGGGTGATGAAGGTTTACCGTCGGTCAGTTGGTCGGTGGGTCGGTGGGTCGGTCGGTATTTCCTAAATCAAACATCGTTTGAAACGATTTTGTGCACTTCGCGGTGTTAAGTAGTCATGGCGAGCCACAGAGCACAAAACTATTGCGTGTATCCCTTCAACAGATTAATGTTCTCGGCTTGGAGCATGCTGGGTATCATCCGCAAAACAATGCACCGGAACACCTGGTATATGTCAAGTAAATGGCGCTACTCGAGGCGATGCAGCCTTCCTATATGGAAAACCAAAAAAGGCAGAAGAACCTCTCAGGGAACCAGACGAAGTCCTAAACAAAACTGAGAAGCTGTGCAGAGAAGCTGAACCACGCAAAACGTCTCGCTCACCAGATACGCTTCCTTGCCTCCTCAGGCGTTCGTGCTTTCGAGAACATGCTCTTCGCCTCTGGAGGTTGAGCGTTCGACGACAGCGTGAAGCGTAGGCGATGCGTAAGCTTAGTTCGTAGATACTGGGAGGCATAGGCGATGCAGAAAACCTAGTTCATAGAAACAGTGGGAGGCATACGCGATGTACTGAGCTCAAGCCAAACAGATGTAAGGGCCGTTTTGGTCGATTGACACGACAACGCACCCTCGTGGCTTCAATCGCATTTCCCAGCCAACATCGAGAACGCTCCAGTGGTTTCTGAGTCATCCGACGGTAGGAGTTGCACTTTTTGGGGTCAAACGTTCCTGACCGACTGAGCTCCCGAAGCGAGGAACTACCGGTTGGTATGGCCATTTTACGAGTGTATTTGTTTTAGGGTTAGCGGATAGAAATGTTGATCGGGTTGCGCGAACGGAAATCTTGGGAAGTCATGCTTTAGGGGGAGAGATTAAGCTCCTCGTGTCAGGAGCTCAGGAACTTATTGCTGCGCCCCTTCCGTGGGACGCCTGTTCTGGCCCTAAAATAGACCACAAACAAAAGTTGTTTGTCATTCAATTTAACCCCGTAGAACTCTCGCCGCGCTCAATGTGTGGCACCCGAAACAAATTCCCCCGGACGTGTGTTTTTTTAGCATGACGTCCTCTCGTACCTTGGGGAGAGATAAAGCCATATTTGTCCTTATCCAGCTTGGCGACGACAAACCAAGCCGTTTGTCGCCAAGTCAACTCTCGCCGCGCTCAATATGTGATACCCGAACCAAATTCCCCCGAACGTGTGTTTGTTTAGCATGACGTCCTCTCGTACCTTGAGGAGAGATAAAGCCATCTTTGTCCTTATCCAGCTTGGTGAACGCCGCATCGTAGACGGTGAGATCGGCCTCTGTCATAGCCCACAGGTCGGATTCTTCCCTGAGCCCGAAAAAAAGTCGCGGTGTTAAGAAACAGAAAGGGGAAGGAAGAAACAATACGGCGAAATGTATATGGAGGCCCGACAAGTGCTGACAGAAGCGGCGGTGTATCGTAACAACCGCTAGGTGGTGTGCATGCAGACCAAGCGTGTGCGGCACTTGGCATGTGGAAGATTTAAGTGATATGGCGCAGCAAAACAATTCAAACAAATTTAAAGCGCATGTTTTAGTGCCGGACGCTTTTATTATGTATGCATCATCGCGCGGGAGCCTGTCACATGTTAAAGAAAAAACCCGGCGTGCTACAGACACTAACTACACGGTAAAGAAGGCATACATACTGTATGAACATCCGAAAACAGTGCTACAACAGTAGAAGAAAACTTTGCCGGGAGTAAGGCGCGTTACGGCTACCGTTATATACCTTTTTCGTGTCGCACCAAATCAAACTGGGTAAACAAAAGTCCAGGGCAACGACAAAGCGGGACCAAACAGATTTGTGCATACCTGGTATGTAAACAAGAGTTAATCTACTGAGGTCTGCATAGTCCCGTGTCCTTCGACTACTACTGTTGTTTTTTATACCGTGGCTATTCAAACCAAGCACCCGCGAAGCACAGGGCGGCTGCCCACACCCCCCACCTCTTCAACCTGGCCTTTTCGGCCTCGTGCTCTAGCCTGTCTTTCTCCTCCAGGAGCCGCTGCTCCTCAGCCAGTGCGCCATCGTTGAGCATGCTGCTGTCTCCACTATCTCGCCCGCCGTGGCCGCCAGTTTTCCCGTGGAGGCTTTTTTTTTGCCCCTTGCCTTTTCCACGTCGCTGAGTCGTAGCAGAATCGGCCGGTATTGCAGGCGCCGCTGATTCATCGTCGAGCCCTTGCTGGGACTTTCTGCGGTTGGCTTGGACTGTTTTTGTCTGGTCGTGGAGGGCGACAAAGAGTGAACGAAAACAATGGTTGACATGTTTTTGAGTACAGTGAGTACTCCGATTGAATAGCGCACAATAGTAGATGCATTCAGGACCTAAGAGCGGTCAAATTGACGTATGGTATCCCGTCTATATATACGAAAAGCTGTATGTTTCCCACTATCGCTACGTAAGAGCAAGGTATTTGTTAAGAGGGCTTGTTTCAGCTCGTCACGGGGTACCCACGGTACACTGCTATGAATAGCCCTCTCATAAGAAAAAGCCCCACAAGAAACTCAGCCTTAAAATTACGGGGAAATAAGAAAGTCGACAGCTGTTATACTGAATTTAGTATAGGACACACACCATTTTCAAATAAGAAACCCAGCCTGAAACCATATCTCGGTTTCTTATCAGAGGGCCGGTACTGTAACACGTGCGATGATTGTTGCCGCGACGGTTGGCGAAAGGTGACCGATTGCCCCGCACGCCCTGGGGGGATAGTGCTAGACATGACATCATACAAAAACTGCGCCAGAGGAGACGCTTGAGGTATTGCTTAAGCGCTTTTATTAATAGTAGAGAATCCTGACTGTCCCCTTTCCTTGTCCAGGTACGGAGAAAGTCAAGTAGGGAGAAAGCTAAAGCGCTTCATGGAGATTGCACTGAAACCAACGAAACACGCTATATAGCAGGCAGATCGACGCATTCGAAGCATAGGACTTAAAAAAAATGCTATTCATAGGACTTTTGCGGGTGATCGCACGAACAACACTGAAGGTGGTGGCAGCTCTGGGGACTGACCCTAAACCCTCCCGTTAGATAGCGCCCGCGCCTTCACAAAGCGTGATTCGGCGATGCGTTTCATTTTCAACGCGCTCCGTTGGTACGATTTTGTGTACTTTAATGGTATGCAGGAGTCGATCAACATTGACATTTCTTATGAACCTCTCGTGGTTGCATCGCTGGGAGCTACTATTAATAGGTCACTGCAGCAGGCGTTCCTCCGTAGTGCCGGTATTTACCAGCCTTAACAGTCGCCACTGCTGCGGCGACCGGCACTACTCCGCACACTGCCCCCATACGTTATTCCCATATGTGAGTCATCCCACGGTAGGGGTGCAGCAATAAGTGCCCCGAGCTCCTGACATGAGGAACTCAATATCTCACCCGAAACATGACTTCCAAGATTTTCGTTCGCGCAATCCGGTCAACATGTCTGTCCGCTAGTCCTATACCAAATGCACTCGAAAAAATGATCATACCAACCGTTAGTTCCTCGCTTCAGGAGCTCAACCGGCCAGGAACGTTTGATCCCAAAAAG
>JBBMKB010066010.1:0-15262 GCA_037833945.1 Alaria marginata
TCAGCTGTGAGTTCGATCAAATTAATAGTCGATACTCATCTTTGCAAGCTGCGTGATACTCCGGCCGCGCTTTGTTCGGCCTGGTTCGTGGCTTCATTGCTCCACATACCGGACAGATAAACTCACGGTAGCTCCGAGTATTAATAGCTCATTTCGGGGATAGATCATTGAAGAGTGGTAAGAGGTACATGAGCTCTGTAGGAGATAGCTCTTCTTTTCCCGACGGTGATCTATGGGGGATAGATGAGGTAACTCATGAGCTGTCCAGTGTGTGCATTGTTCGGCCTGACGAGTATGCCATTGCTTCATTGTTCCACCTGGCGGTGACGGCACTTATGCTGAAAAACGCGATATTTCTGTTGTTTTGTTGCAGTTTTGTTTTACCGCGGTAGACGCTAGTGATGTAGCTCACTACTGAAATACATTGTACCAGGTACATGTTTATGTTGCCATGCGGCGGCGGGATTGCCCCCCAAGTAGAGATGCCGCTGGTTATTTTTGGGCGCCCGCCTGCGCTGTGTGTTCCGGTTCAATGTTGGGCTCCCGCCTTTGCTATGACTTGCGGCTCTGACCGATCTTTCTCGCTAGCCAAGCGATATGAGAGCGTAACCACAATGCAGTTAAGCTATGCTATCAAATACGCCCTTTAAACGCGACAAACCTGCACCCGAGGTTGTAACTCGTTGGTTGCGGCCATGGACATATTATTACGGTAGTACCAGTACTGTACTACGTATACCAGGTAGGTTAGTACTTGCAGGAGTAGTCGGCCACTCGCTCGCTCGCTCGCTGTGTCGACCGCGCCGCTCGCTCGTTCATCGCTCTTGTTAGGACTGTCGACATATAGAGACTTCTTACTTTAGACTACTTTTTTACTTGCCAAGCAGTTAGTTACCTTCCAGCCGGGGTGTCACGTCAATATTTTTTGGAAGGGAGACATGTCTCGATTGTCGGAAACGATGTTTGACCCTCCCCAACCAACCGCGCCTGTTGACATGTTCGGGCTGACGCTACCACAACCCCAGGTGGGATTAGCGGAGGAGCACTTGGACTGCTGCAGGGAGTGTCGCAAGGTGTCTGGCTGCACCCACTTCACGTTCGACTACAAGTCGGGTAACTGCTACCTTAAGTCGGGAAAGGGCGCGGAAAACGCCAAAGACGGTTTAGTGTCGGGAGCCGTGGTGGCGCCATAATGGTCCGTGGGTATGCCTGGATGGTGCCTTGATGATGCCTTGATGGTGCCTTGATGGTGCTTTGATGGTGCCACGGTGGTGCCTTGATGGTGCCTTGGTGGAAGCTGCAGTAATGCCTGACGGGAGCCGCAGCTGTGCCTTGATGTCGCCTTGAGGGGACCTGTACTGCTGCCTTCATGGTGCTTTGATGGGAGCTGTAGTGGTACCTGATGGGAGCCGTGGCAATGCCTTGATGGTGCCTTGATGGGAGCTGTGGTGAGGCCTGATGGGAGCCGTGGCGATGTCTTGATGGCACCTTGAAGGGAACGGTAGTGGGGCCTTGGTGCCTTGATGGGAGCTGTAGTGATGCCTGATGGGAGCTGTGGTGATGCCTTGATGGTGCCTTGATGGGAGCTATAGTGATGCCTGATGGGAGCCGTTATGTTGCCTTATTGGTGCCTTGATGCAGGGCCGTGCTTCGTAGGGTAGTGCCTTGATGTAGGGTGGGGGACTGCTTCGCAGTATGACCACGCGCCATATTAATGGCGGCACTGTGTCCTAACGCGTGATATAGGCAATTGGCTGTGTTCATAGCGCTACGTGTGCGTGTGCTGTACGCTGCTTTTTGCACCTTGATGTAGGGTGGTGCCCTGATGTGGGCTGGGGAACTTTTGCGCAGTACGACCCCGCGCCATGTTGGTGGTAGCACTATGTCCGTACGCGTGATGTAGGCAATTGTCTGTGTTCATAGGGCTATCTGTGCGGGTGCTGTACGCTGCGTTTTTTTTTGTGCTGTTGCTGGGGCAGTTGTACCGTGCCTCGGTGCCGGAAAGCGAAGACGGAACGGGGGGATCGCAAAAGCGAAGATGTTTTTGTGGTCACCAAAACGAGCCAGAGTCTAGCACGCCTGTACAGCGACATACATGTGGGGCGTTTTTTGTGGGCGTTTTCAACGAATCAGAGCCAGCTTATCTATAGCGACATGTTGCGCCACGCCTAGTTTTGGGTATGCCTCTGAGGAACCTGCGCTGTTGGCTTTGTCGCTCCGGGCTTGAAGTTCCTGTCTCGCTCGGTGTATGCCTGAACTGTTGACGTTGTCGTTCGTCGTCGTCTCGAGCTGGAAACGTGAGCGGTATGCATAATATCCTGTATGTTTCAGGTATTTTTGGAGTATTACTGGGGGCGACGTTATGTTCCCGGTCTGCTGAACTATTTTGGTTGGGGAGTTTTGGCACGTGGGGTGCCTGGACACTCCCTTGTCTTCCTTCTTCGTTCTTCGTTCTTCTCCCGTCACTCGGAGTAGGCGTGGTTCACTCGATTCGCCCATACTTTTCGTATAGAGGCATTTCGCTCTTGTGTCGATATTTCGTAAGCTTGTGTCGATCTTTCGTATGTACGCTTTTTGTGTGTTTGTTTATATATAGCGTGTTGCGTACCGCTCTGGAAGGAAATGTAAGGGCCGTTGGTGTACTATACAATAGGAATAATCAAGCGGTCCGTAAGTTTTCCTTTCCGGAGTGGTATGCGTGTTGGGTGTCATCGTCGTGGGATGACTCGATTGAACTGAAAAAAAAAATGGTCAGACGAGCGAAATTGGGTATCGTAGTATAATAGGTGAATTTGTTTGGAACTGAACCCGCGTTTTTGGGGACACATGACCTCGAATTTATACCTTTTTTTTGTTTCAGTTCTGTAAGGGTAAACTGACCTCGAGTTCTTGTGGGATACATTTTGCAGTTCTTGGAGGGTTAAGGGAATGGTGCGGTGTGGGGTTTCAAAACGTTCAAGTACGTATGGTGGGTATGGTTCACGAGTGTTCTACCGGAACAGGAAGAACGATAGCCTTCGTTTCTTTTTTAATAAAAACAAAATTAAAGAGGCGCCTCAGCCAGCCTCACTCACCTGTGAGATCGAGAATTTCTTCGAAGCCCCTCTTTGGAGGCTGCGTGTGATAACTTCGACCGCGCGTGCTGTATGGGCCTTTTTAGCTCGTGAAGGACATCATCATAGACAGGGCGGTGACTCCTGGGAGTACCTACCTGGTACGTTAACAACAGGTTGGTTGTGTTGATCGGCGAAATCAGACTTTCATGGACAAGGAATGTAACCAAAAGCAAGCAGGGTTTGCTGTAGCAGGCTGTAGACAAGATGTGTATTCATTGGTACCGTCGGATCGTCTCGTCCAGCGTTTTAATATGATGAACAGGATTGCTGGTGACTGGATTTTGAGCACGCAGCAAAAGTGCGTCAACTTTTGATTGGAAAATGAGCCCCGATTTCATCGACAACCGTTTGGGTCTTTCAAACGGAAAAAAAATGATGATTGCAACATTGACCACGCGAGGCAGCCCGGCCCGCTGGGGTAAGGGGTGTGCACGAGCTGCGCCGAAAAGAGATAACATGATGACATGATGCGCGACACGCACACGTGCAGCATGGTCATACTCACTCGTACTACTGCTGGACACGCTCTTTCTATGAACAGACGCTGGATAAGGTCGCAATCGCAATAAATAATAATATTAGTCGGTTTTTGCAGGGCTTTTCAAGGGTCGAGTGGAGCAGCAGTGCTCCAAAGGTCGAGATTCTGATGAGTAATACGATTCGTAACGCTATGACCCGATATGTTTGGCCCACCCAAACGTGTCTCACGTGGCAAGTCGACAATTCGTTTTCACCCGCTCGTGTTCCCAAGTTTACTGGGGTTCTCTGCGGTGGAAATTCCATAATAAAATATGTCTGTCCGTCCGTCCGTCCGTCCGTCCGTCCGTCCGGTTAATTACTGGAAAAAACAATGCAAACCCTTTAATCAAACGAGATCAAGACATATGTATGTAGGCCGTTTCCTGCCGTGGCTCAGCAAACGAAAGATCGGAGATCGCTTCGTCCAACGTTTACGGCGGAAGACACCTTATCTGCAACAAGACGTGCGTCTTCACATTATTATTAGGCGGTTGTTTCTACCCAACGACATCACCAACAATCAGCACACACGCAGTGTCCATCGTGATTCTTCATCCCCGAGAGATGTAAATTCTGTCGCCACACACTGTGAAAAAGAGAGAAAAGAAACAAAGCGGGCGCACCATCTTAGGCATACAGTACGCGACATGTGTTAAGAATTTGGCAGTTAAGAATTTCAGGCAAATTTTGTATGTAATTTCAGAATTTACAACTAAGCATTTGTGCTCAGCAAGGACGCAACTCTAAATCCTATATAATACTCCGTAGCCTTTAAGAGCCTGTGCTCAACGTTGACATCACAATAAGCCGCGAGCCTTAGCCAAAATAGGAGATTGTTAACTAACTGCTGTCGCGTACTACTGTAAGCCGTCATCATATTCATACATACGTAACCATATGTCAGCGTTAGCGGGAACGAATAACACAACAACAAAAAAAAGCCTAGAGTGGCTAAATAACGACGGAAACGACATCAGGACACATTATTCCCCAGTGTCAGTCGGGGTCTCTAATGCGAAAACTAAATGCATGCCTGCCAGCTCTGCCTGATCCTTGCACCTTGAATTTTTGTTTGTCCTCCCATTTTTTTAGCTCAAGTCTTCTCCAGGCTCCAGGCGTGACTCTCGCATTTTTGTTTTTTTTTTGCGGTTTCGAAGGATGATTCGGGATTTATGTGGCAGATGGATGCATGTGTATGCCTTGTGACGCACCGGGTCCCCATGGCTGACTCTCGGCTTTTTAGGGGTCAGGGAGGAAGGACGGGGGGGTTGTTGATTCGCGGAGGTTCAAACCCCGTAGATAGTGTAACGGCGTCCCCGGGAACTTAGGATCTCTAAGGCGGAAAGGCACCATGTGCCCGATCCAAAATGTAAAGCTGTTCGTACACTCTGAATACAGTCGACAACAAAACAACCCTGTACGATTTTTGTAGACCGTCATGTACAGATCTTGGTGTTCATGTTTGTTAATCGGAATGCTTGTGACGCGCTTCCAACTGAAAAAAAATAGTTAGAGGGATGACCGCCAATATAAAGAGCTGGGAGTTATTTGAATTGAACCGCGACTGGGAGTTTTTGTTTTCTGACCGGTATCATATTATACGAGTAGTAGTGCTTGTTGCGAAGTGGTTCCGATAAAGGACGTACCAAAAGGCATGCATGCAACCGCAAAATAATAAGTTTAGCTCACAACCCACCGCGTTCGTACATACAAGACGGATGCTGCTTCAACAGGCGAGCATTCACCTCTCCTAAATAAACGACTTAGATGTCACTCTTGCGCGTCACATCCAATTATTAATTGGAATATTTCCGCCACAGGTAAGGGCGAGACAAAATACGTACTGACTTGCACGCTCTGGCGCTCTGGCTAGAAGCTACACTCTCTTTTCATTGATGAAGTAGATACTGATTGATGCCAGTGGTCTTTTGATTAAGGTGACAACTTTGAAACGAATAATCGTCTCGAAAGTCAGAATAAAGTATGAGGTGTGATTCTGATTTTGATTACAAAAAACAAAGACCATAATGGCCGCGTTGGATAATTTTCAATAAAAATAGCGGTGTCAAGTTACGTCACCGTCCATGCGTGTGCCGTGTAAACTCGACAAAAACGCCTTCAAAAATATGTTGCAAAACCGCCTTGTCTGCGGGTGTGTAAGCGACGAGCGTGCAGCCCGACCCTTCCGTTAGTTAACTCCGAACGCTCGTAAAAATCAGCTCCAAAAGCACGCACAGCTATCACCAACTACAGCAGTAGTTGCTGTGGTCGGTCCGGCTACCACTACTACGAGTATACGTGGCCGGGACACTCAGCCGCTCCGCACAGGTGAAAAACGTGACCCTTCCTTAAGGAGAAAACGTGCGCCGGAAAATAGAGCACCCGCGTCGACAAAAAAAAAAATGGTTTATAACAACCTTTTTCCGTGCGCTCGACAGCACAGCAGTAAAAAAAGGAGAGAGGGGACGAGGAGCGTAGCTCGTCTGCAAGAAGAAAGAGTCGATTGCCCTTCCTGAATATACAGACGGACCCCGGCAGATCTAAAGTTCCGCTTGAGAAACCAACCAACGCGCACGGACAAAAAGCGTGGTCAAGTAAGAAATAAAAAAAGACTGGGGTATTCAAAGAACACCAAGACCAGCGGGTCGTTATTCGACTCCAACAAACCCTTCAATGCTGGCCTCTTTTGCAATCAAAAGCGAGTCCAAATCGGCCCGGCCCACATCACCCCGGCCATGCCAGGCAGTACACGGGTAGGCCGAGCGTGGAGCACAGCCCCCAACACCCCAGACACTTTTTCACATTTTTTTCTTCACGTGACATCGCTCACAAAAACAATTTTCTGCCAGGCTGGCTTCTAATCACACGCCGACTTGTATTTTCTAAAACCAACGCCAACGAACGCAACTCCAAATTCCGAACAAACCTAAAGACTCTCCTCTCCTCTTTCCTACCCCCAACCCCCCCCCCTTTTTTTTGTGGCTGGCTGTTCTTTCACCACGGCTAAAAAGTGCAGCAGCACGTGTGATGGCCTTAACGAACGAGGCTGTGATAACCATATAACGTATGAAGGCAGCCCGTACAGCCACCCACCATCCCTCCGAGACAGGAGGCAGTCAATACTCGCAGCAACAGCGCCAACACAGCTGATCGTCGCATCGCTTTTTGAGACACAGACAAGGCAGAAATACCAGCCAGCCGTGTTTTAAACTTATCACTGCCCGAGAGGCCGGCCGCAATGCAAATAGCCCCCTCCCCTTCCTCGTCTGTTGTGTTTTTGTTCCCTCTCGCAAGACACGTTAATTCAGGCCAAGCCAACGAAAAGGTGACCCAAGCAAAACCCGCCCCCTCCCGTCAAATAATCCACCCCTCCATACGCCCGCGATCCTTTCCATTCCCGCGCACGCCGGAAGGACAGAGCGAGAAATAAAAATAAATGACGGGAAAAGACAAAAAAGTAGAGAAGATGGACCATAATCTGATAAGTTGTGTTTTTTTGTGTTATAAGCGCGCCGGCATGGGCCAAAAGCGCCTTGCCAAAAAAACCGCTTTAGTAGTAGTCGCCCGAGGCCTTCCCTTGGGCGTCGAGGAGACCCGTCCAGTACTTGCTCTCGAACTCCTGCTTCAGGTTCCGGTTAAGGAGCACCTGGATGTTTCCACCGCTCGCGCGCACGGGGAACACGGCGAGGTCCTTAGGGGGCTCCAGCCGGCCGAGCACGAGGGGGCCCAGGACGGGGGGGAAGGGGCACCAGTCTCCCACCAACTTCCCGTCGTCGAGCGAAAACGCAGATTTGTGCAGGGGGCACACCAGCGCGCCCGCCGCGTTGATGCTTCCCTGGTCGAGCGGCGTGCCCAAGTGAGGGCAGATGTTGGCCGTCGCGTAAATGGAGCCCGAGAGGTCGGCCGCGACGAGGATCTCCTGGCCGTCCTGCGTGACGCCCACGAGCTCTCCCGGTGCGATGTCGGACGTCTTGAGCACGGCCACCCACTCCTCCTGTGATAACAAGTTGCAGTTTTGGTATTGGGGGTAGGCGTTTATAGGGTTAGTGTTGGTTTTCATGCGTCGGGGTCGGCGGTGTGTGGTGTGCGAGCGTCATGGTTAGTGTTGGTTTTGATGTATGCGTGAGGGATACGTAGGGTCAGTGTTGTGTCAACTTTTGGTTTTGAGGTAGGCGGGTTACGTAGGGTCAGTGTTGGTGTTGATGTAAGCGCTGACAGTGCTGGTGTGTTCATGTAGGCGTCGGTGTTGTTCAAGTTTTGGGTTTCAAGTTTTGATGGTGTAGGCTGGAAGGTTACGCAGGGTTAGTGTCGGTTTTGGTTCATGCCTTTATGTAGGCGTCAGCTTGTTCGTGAGTCTCGGTGCTGCGGTAGGAAGTACGGTTAGCGTTGGTTTTGGTGACAAGGTTAGTGCTGCTTTTCGTGTTCGGTGTAGGCGTCATGTTATTGCAGTGGCCTGTTTCGATAGCGCCAGTGTTGGTTTTTAGGCACCTGGTAGGCGTGAGTGTCAGTGTCAGCGTAGGTGTACACGAGTTTAGGACAAACGGCACACGCAATTGGAATTCCTAAACTCGTCTGCAGTCATTTTTGCACCAGACAAATGGAAATGTTAGGTGTGTTGGGTTTCCTGTTTACGTAGGCGTTAGTGATGATTTTATTTTGGGTGTCGACGCTGGCGGATGGCTTCTTGAAAGAGTGGTTTATGTTCGCAAATGTGTTGGCCGGTGTGCGGCTATCAAGGAGGGGGAGGGAAAGGGGTTTCATGACCAAAGTGGCCAGGTTGGAAAAAGGAAACTGCTGGCAAACTAAACACCTTAGTAACGCATGCCTTTCTAGTGTTGTTGGTGCGCTGCAAGAAGCCCAACAATGTAGGTGCTAGACAAGACCGCTGTCGGCGTTTTGCGTCATGAATGACAGCAGGCTTTGCACACATCCGATTTACGTGGATGTGTGCTTGGCGGGAACACTAGACCCCGGCGGCCATCGCAAAGTTTTTGGAGCATCCGATTTGGATGGATCTGTGCTTGGCATCAACATCACCCACCGCGTCCAAGGTCAGGAGATATAAACCGGCCACTCTTTTCTCTTTGCACGACCATGAAAACAGAACCGATAAGGCGGGGAGGAAGTGGTCGCCTCTTCTCAGGAGGACAAACCACTTATGATGCATTTCCACAGGGTGTCTTGGTTCGTAGGCAGTCAAGGCTGTTCAACGGCTACCCCACGCCGTACGAGTACACGCTGAAAGCACATCTACGCGGATGTGTCAATATATGCGGGTGACGAAAAACGCCTGTCCCCGAGCATGTAAAGTCAGTACAGAAGTCAGCTGAAAAATGCCGCCGGATGTCAAGCCGCACCTCCCCCTAAACCCTAACCCTGAAAAATGCCGCCGGATGTCAAGCCGCAACTCCGCACCCCCGTTTTGGGGTAAAAACACTTGGAACTAGAGGAGAAAATTTTTGCAGAATTAAAGAGGAATATCCAACTTAAAAGGGCTCAGCCGACAATCTTCACAGTACAGCCAGTACTGTTGTCTTAAGATAAAGAGGGTGATAATCGACAAATCTGTCGAAAAAAGCCACCGTGTGTGAGTCAAAAAAAGGTCAAGATGGCTCAGCCGGCACTATTCGGAAGACGCTGTTCCGAGTAACGTCAATACCGTCCTTAGAGCAAAGCAATATCACGTCCAAGTACGTGGTCGGATAGAGTGGCCAGAGACACGGCAGAAAGCCCAGCACGTAACCAGAGCCAACCAGTGGCCAAATGTCTCGGTTTCGAGGAAGCAATCCAAGTAAGACGAGACACCATTTCTGACACCAACACTTTCATGAATAAATAACTTGGCCACAGAGCTCCAATACCAGGAACTAGGTACCTGTTATCAAAAACCGGGCACTCGCATTCCAAGTAGGATAGGTCAAGGTCCCAAGCGCGATAGTTCAAGGTGGGCAGTGGACAGTGAGCAAGTGCCGCGGGACACTTCTACCTTGCTTATACAGCAGTGGTACGACGCAGTCATTTGAAGAACGATGCGTAGGAGCTATGCTATGAAACTGTGTACTGTACCTACAAAACACGGACAGCAGCGTGAAGCGGCTCAATTCCCTGTATCCTTGCGCCATGCGCAAACTGCCTGTTTTACGCTGTACGCGGTGAAAATGCGATACCTGGTACCAGTTTACCTGTGTACTTCAACCCTCACGAACTGCCATCGTAATTGCAGTGGGTAGACAAACGGCGGAGCTGCCTGTTGCGACCCCTGGCAAGCTACAACACTACGGGCAGGGTATTTTATGTAAATGCTGTGACCGGGGCAGACAACCTGTCAGCTGAGTGGGCTAGCAGGTAGTGCTATATAACCAACAAAAGATATGTTCTAGAGTTCGTTGAATCTGAGTGGGCTAGTAGGTGGTGCTATATAACCAACATGACCACATGCAGAAAGTGCCAAAAAAGGTCTCATGGTAACAGCAGCTGTCACTCCTGGTAGGCCCTCGTGCGTACATATGCCTCGTATAGGGCAGGGTTTGCGCTACGTACAGCGTAAATATCACATTCTAGTCACACAATCATAGGATCATACTCATAGGGGCTACGAGTACTGTTTTGCTGTTGCTGACTAATTTGAATTAGTGACGCGGCACTCTCGATCGGATACTGCTACTCTGTGGTTGTACATCATTAAGATCGATATCAGGTACCAGGTATGGGATAATGCATGCGAGAAATAAATACCGTAAGCTTCCATGCGACGCAGCATAGATTGCCGAGCTGCGTCAGCATCACCAAATACCATTTGATTTCCACCCCCTTTTCTTTCAGCGGGGCTATTAATAGGCTTTTCCGCATACACAAGTGAGACCCGACGATTGTCGTACGGGTTTGCGAGTCCCCCCTCCGCTCCATGAAACTGACGCCGCTCACAAGTTCATATCACACCAGCCAACAAGCACAAGGGGTCACCGTGGCATTCCAGGGTATACTTATAACAGTTGCCAGCAGCATCAACCCTCGAGATAAACTTACGTCCTTGTGCTCCGCTCGGAACAAGGGAGCATAAGTCGCTTGAACGTTTGTACGTGAGCAGGCTCGCTGTGCGTACGATACATGCCGATCTATCTGTATCGTACTCGTATACCGAAGTTTTGCATTGATTTTTAGACTGGTTTTTGTGTCCGACCGGAGAGCTGGTGGTGTTTTTGTTGCGGGCGATCGTGGTAAAACCTTCAGTCAGTTGACTTCTACGTCGACAGCTGTCGTTTTTACATTTTTCATAGTAAGTGAGTACGCAACGCTCTCTCCGCTTCATGACATTGATGTGGACATCAAATATTTAGTACCAGCGAACAGGCAAAGCGTCAGCGAGGGAGCTGCCAAAAACACCACCCCTCGCGTTCCACGTTCCAGGCATGTCCTTGCCCTTAGCTCGCAACATGAGAGCGCACGTCGCCCTCGTACTTTTGTTCTATAAATAGCATGTTCATGCGAAACATAATTGATTAGTACCCTCTCCACTCCATGAGATTAAGCTGCTCAGATAATCGCATAAATCAGATAAAGATACCAGGTACCAGCGAACTACAGTAGAACAAGGCGTCAGGGGGGTTCATGTGCTGTTCCCAGCTGCCAAAAACACCTACCCCGAATTCGTTCTTATCCTTCAAGCCAACGACAAAACGACAAGGGCGTACCCTGATGCCCGGTACACGGATCTCGAGGACTGATGTTTTTGGCACGCTGACGCCTTCTGTTTGTTCGCTGGCATGAACTTATTTACACATCAATATAATGAAGTGGAGGGAGCATTACGTACTCAGTTGTGCACCGTACTCGTATGAGCGTGTACTTGAAGGAGAACGCACGCTCTTCTCGTGTTCCACTCGTGTTCCAGGAACACGAGAAAACAGCGCACGTCTCCTTAAAACGTTTGTTCAAACATGTCATGTTCATACGACACAGAACAGACAGCTGAGTACGTAGTGCTGCCTCCGGCTACATGAAAAAGAAGCGCATCGCAAGTTCATACCAGCGAACAAGCACTGCCTTAGAGTGGCATAACACTTTACGTAATCCATGAAATCCACACACTTCGTTGTCCTTCGCTTGAAACATGAGAGCAAGAGCGTGCGCCGCCCTTGAACTTTAGTTTAAACATGAACCATGCATGATCAAGCACAAGGTACGTCGTAGTAAACGTGAGTGAAATTGATGCGAATACCAGAGGACAAGCACAAGGCGTCAGCGAGCCAAAAGCATCAACCCTCGGGTTCGACGTACGTCCTTGTTCTTGGTTCGCAACATGAGAGAGCATGTCGCCCTTGAAGTTGTGTTCAAGCATGTTCTTACTCGTTCACACCATATAGGTACTGCTGCTGCTGCTGTGTGTTCCACCGTACCTATTCTGTGGTGAACATGAGTGAGGCGCGAGGGCTTCGACAATCTACCAAAAGCAGTATCACCATCTGGACCAGAAAAAGTGCTATGTTTTCATGCTGATAATGACAGCAACTGGAGGTTTGAGGCTATACACGCACGCACAATCGCGTAAAATATCCTCATCCGATCAAAACAACTGCCATTGCTGGCCGGCAAGTTGGTAGGGACCATCTTGGATCAATGGTGACGTTGTACGTACGAACCACAGGTAGTAGCCCTCCCCCAGGAGCAAAGGGCCGTCATGATTTTCGATGATTGTTTACTTGAGTTTTGCGTAGTCATGTTGATTGAGCCCGTAAAAAAAGCCAACGAAATCCTTCACTAATTAAAGTACAGGTTGTTACGTAGGCTGACCTTCTTGCCCGCCTTCTTCGCCGCCATGGTAAGCGAAGACTCCGCCCGTGTCACCACGCCCATGCGAGACGAGACCGGTACGGGCGCAACTGCATCAGACGAGAGCGGAAGCGGACGCAGGAAGTGAATCAAGGAAAGGGTAGGGTTGGATTCGGGTTTTCATGGGATTTTGGAATAGCTCGTCAGAACAACTTCGACATCTAGCAGAAGCACACACGCATCAAAATACGATCGATACGAGGCCCAGAGAGTGGCGTGACCAAAAAATAACAACACAGGCCTAGGCAAAGCTTTACAATCTGGGCGATGGAGGAAGAAAGCGTAGACTGGTGGAATCAAACTACGTGAAGGCTGCTATAGGAGATGATGCCTGGGCTGGGATAGTATCAGCCTACGTGGGGTGTGGCCAAACAGGACTCAAACTCAGTGTTGCATGCACAGCACAGAGCAGCTCTCGGTATCAGTTATAGCTGACGCACTGACCGATTCTACGGGGAGAGCGAGCTTGCTGCATGTATCCAAACAAAATCAACACAAGGAAAAGGCCATGCACAAGCCGAGTAAGGAACAGGGCGCCAGCAGTAGCCTCTATGCTCCGTCCTGTTTAAGCCGCCCCGCCTCGCTTCCTGCTCTTATGGCGCCAAAGCACGGGGGCACGCAGCAAGTCAGTCCTCCCTAGCCTCTCCCTGATGCATCTCATCTGCTCTCACCGAAAGCGTTGGCCGCGCCAGCTGCGGCCATAAAGCAAACGACTCCGGAGACCTTCATCGTATCGGTTGTGTGTGGTACGGACTGTCTATGCCGTGCTGGCTGGGGTGGTAGTAGTAGGACAGGGGGTACCGGGATGAGGGAAGCAAGCTATTCGAAGAGACGGGATGGCGAGAGGGAAGAAGGCAGCGCCTTGATGTTTCGGAGCTGTACTATCTTTGCCGTCATGCTGAAAAATGGAAAGTTCGTCGGTAATTGGCGTTCCGTCGGAAAACCCTCACCCCATTTCACATTTTTTCAAGAACTGCAAAGCTTATCCAACACTAATTCCAAGTCATTTACACGGTTAGCTCTAATTTTGCTCTTGTTTACGTTTGCGTTTTTACTCGCAGATCATGTCGGTGTTGTATATGGTATACTGTAGTCTTCCTTGAGTCGTGCGGCATGCAGCATGCAGCATGCAGCATGCCTTGAGTTTAAGCACCCGAGTATTTGACAAGTTGATCTACGCTTCCGCTATGCAGGTGTACTTCGGTTTCAATCGGCCATTTTCGCCATTCGGAACGCGCATCCTTTGATATTTTGGTTGCATAATAAGAAACAAATCAAAACGGGGCAAACGAGAAAGAAGCAAACGAAACGCTCTTACGCGTGATGGTGCTCGTCCTTCGTCCCCGCCCAACAAGACCGTTTGCTGTCTCCTCCTCCCCTGGGCTGGCTATGAGCGTCTGTCTCAGCCCTCAATTAAACAATCGGAAGGCCCCTCCTGCTGTACTAGTCGTATGCATGTATAGCTTGGAACACGCCCAATTTTGAACAAAATATCCTCTGCAAAAACATATTCCACACTAATTCCAAGTGTTTTGTATCCAAAACGGGAGTGTATTAATAGCAAAAGGGCACGACTCGTGTTCGGCTGCCGCCACCGAGCTTTTTAGTATGGATGCCCCCCGGCTCGCTGGAGTTTTCATTTATGCTCGGTGGCATTCTGAACAAGCGATAGCTAGGTGGGCGTTAGTGGCAGGTGTCTGCTCTTCTCCCCCCGGTCCCCGTACACCTGGACGTCACTACTTTGTCGCGCCTATTATCAGCATTGTTATTGTTCCCACATTATTAATGGGGGGGGCGGGGGGCTACTCATTTCATGACGGCCGTAGTAGTATGGCCATAGACCCTCGCATACCCACAATGCCGGGACGGAGCGCGTCGGGCTTGCACCGACCAGTCAGACATCACGTGCACCGAGCGCGAAGCGCCGCGAGGTGTTTGGCGAGTCGCAAAAAGGGTGAGCTGAATTCCAGGTTCTCGCCCACATGGATAGTAGGAGTCGTGGGAGTAGTAGTGCTTCTTGTCCGCTTTTCGCTTGTTTGTTCAAAGCATACACTTGTGGTAAACTAGGGAATGGCGGGATTGCAACCGCCCCATCACCTCTCACTCCTCGTCCTCCTATACGGCGGTATACCTCATCAGCATGCACCCGGTAAAATGTATGCATCGCGTCCACAGCGCTGCCGCGGCACAAACACGACGTTATTAATGGTCACTTTCTTTTTACTACATTGACTGCAATTTGTACGAGTAGCAATCCTCATTACCATCATCACCATCATCATCACCATCACCGTCATCACCATCCCCATCATCATCATCATCATCATCATAATCATCATCATCATCACCATCATCGTCATCATCATCGTCAACTTTGTCATCAATCATCATAATCACCATCATCATCGCCACCCTCATCATCAGCGCCTTCGGAGTCTCCCACCAATACAGCATATACCGACCAGTACTCCGGAGTGCCAAGCAAGAAACATGGAACCCTACACATCTCCCTCTCACTCGCCTCTCGCAGCCCGCATCGGCATACATCTCGTCTCTTTCTGGGATGACATCAGCCAGGTACACCTCACGAAAAAAATGGCAACTAAGGATACAACCAGCAGGCTACGCAGTGCGAGCGCACACCCGCTCGAGTAGAAGTATGAATCGCGCGTCGTATTGGCGAGTCGTATTATTGTCTAAGAATAGCTCAGCTCAGACATTTAATTAAGAAAAAAGTATAACATCAGCCGTCGACGTATAGTCAACTAACTGAGGGTTTATTTCCGGATCGCTCGCAA
>JBBMKB010066021.1:0-15262 GCA_037833945.1 Alaria marginata
CCCCCGTCCCTCCACTCACCCCCACCCCCTAGAAAACTCCCCAAAGCACATACAGCAGTACGATCGTGATGGACAACGCTGACAAACTTGCACAAGCACAAACAATGTCCCATTCCCCCTCCCACACAGCGGGTACACCTAGCCCAGCTTCGACAACGTGGTTGGACGCGTGGAACGAAGATCAATACCACTATTACTGTAGTAGCACTTCCAAGTATTAGTTTGGCGCTTTTTGGCATTATTTTTTTCGAATGACCAGGCTCCTTCACCTAAATTCGTCGGAATGTCACCCTTTTTTTGAAATATTTAAAAAAAAACGTACCTAGGCCGCGGGTTTGGTCGTCGGGTTGCACTTTCAGATTACTCGAAATTAGTTTTAGGGTGAGGTATAGAGCTCCTCAAGTGAGGACCCTCAGAAGGTAAATACTAATGGTGTTATACTATTAATAAGATTAAAGTAGCATGTGTCGTTGGATAGTCCACACCAACTCCTCACTGCATCATCATTCTGAGATACTTCCCAGGCGGTCGGGGTTGGAGTTAGGGTTAGGGGTCAGGGTCAGGACTATAGAGTGTAAATGCAAGCACATTTGAACCATGTTGTCGAAGCGGGGCCAAGGTCTATACAGCTCCCTGTACAACCGCGCCGCTTGCCAATCTACACAAAAACATAAACGGAAAAGGTAGAACGACAGGGAAAGGGAAGCCTCACCCGATGGACGGGAAGAACTCGGAATCCGCCACGCGCTTGAATATCGTAGGAGCGTCCGACAACTTGTCGAGGTACTCCTGCTCTTTCGCGTTCCAGACAAGCTTCTTTCTCTGCGCTCCCAGCGAGGAGGAAGGGAGGGGTGTGGGAGAAAGGGACGGGGATGGGGGGCGTTTGTGTTTTTGCTGGGGGGGCAAGGGCTGCAACCCACACAAGTCACTACCGTTGTTCTAATTCTTCTCGGCGATAAGAAGAGCGCAACATCGCATGGTACTTACACAATATATTATAGACGTTATCCATGATGGTGCCATAACATAGCGCTCCATACATACTCCATACCTCCCCGTACAGTATCGCCCATCTTCGAGGGTAGTCGCCCTTACCGCCTACCCGGTACAAAAATCTGGTGGTACACGGGCCACGCTTGCTGTATCAAGCAAACATACCCATGGCACTACCGCTGGGTCGTCCCGGCATCACTCCTCTCGCGCTCGCTGGCTGAGAGGCGTATCTCGAGCACCGAGCATTTTGACAAGTTCACGACGATCCGTGGTCCAGGCAACCTGTATCCCGCCAGTTGCTCGCAGGTGTACATATTTACCAGGAATTTTGGTAATTTTAGATCAAGGTCATAACGTAATAACCTCACTAGTTGTATCGCTGTTCGGAACGGTGTGGCTTCAGTTTCTGTATCGATGGCTGCTTATCGTACCAATAACGAACACCTAAAGTGCATGCCTTGGGACTCTGTTATAGTAGATATGTACGGAAATGTATAAGCTCAGCGTTCTCCATTGGGGCTCGGGTTCGACCACCGATCACACGATGCATTATTGTAGTCTCTGGAAAGACTTGACAAACGCCCATTACTCCGTCGATCGTTGTGTGTTGTGTATAGATAGGTACTCGATATCGGCATACCAACGGATAAGATACTCCGAATATATGATACACGGTGCTAAAAGTGTGCCGTCTTACGAGTGCAGGGTCTTGTTGCAAGCACCCAAGCCATCACATTCCGTCAGGGTATCAACTACCAGCCGCCTCGCGGGAGAGCTGTGTGTCGGTGTAGAGCCCACATAATCTGTACGCACGCGCGGAAAGTCATCAACAAGCCGCAGCGGCCGCAAACTCCCGTACAGCACACACAAGGAGTGCAGCCGTGAATCGCAGTATGATACCTCGTACATAAAACCGGCGCGTACGCATCGGGGGAAACGTTTCAACATGTGGTATATACTTGTCTAATAGATTGCGGCTGCGAGGATACGTAGACTCAGACTCGCTCCAAAGATTTATCCGCATTTCATTGGGGCCGAAGGGCTCTTCTGCTCTTCTGAATCCCCAACCCAACTGCTGCTCCCAATCGAGGGTCGCTACGAAATGTTGACTGTGTCGGTTCGACACTCTTGAGAAGTACGACAACTTTCATAGGCGAGTTTGGTAGGGTATGGACTTTGGGGTACCCGCCGGGTAACCTCTCCTGGAACAGCCTACCAACGGTTATCTATATACCCATACAAGGGTTCCCCTCTGGGATGTGGTTCGCTTGCAATCCCGGGGGTGTCGCAAGTTGAAAAGGGGGGAAAAGCTCTTGAAAACAGAAAATAATAAATAGTTAGCCACCGCTTAAGCAACCGGGCAAGTAACACCGACCAGCCCAAACGAGCGAATAGTTTAGTCTGTTGACGCCTCCCGATACCATACCCATCGGTATTATTACATATCCTGGGATCGAGATACCATCATTTATAGCCTACCGGGGTACGTTAGCTTTGGTACAGTATGCTCGTACCGCCAACAGCCTGCCATACTCGAGTTTGCCCGGGTTTCTACCCGTGTTTGCCCGTGTCTCTACCCGCGGGGAGAACTGGGTAGAACCTGGAACATACCGATGGGGACAGGAAGCATATAACATATCACGCATACTACATATGACCGTCCCTCAATACCATACCGGTCGAGAGTACCTGGTATCATGAACAGTCGCGGCTACAGTACGGTTTAAGAGAGCTCGTACAGATTTAAGAGAGGTCTAGATAGCCTGACACGTCTATCGTGCTTGTAGGAGAGGTTTAGGGTGAAGAGCCCCGGAACCCTCAGCGATTCCAAAGAAGAGTCGTTAATTTTCGACGTGTCGTGTCGCGCTCTCTTCGTAAGGCCAGGCTAAAGCCTGGATGAGCGATGTCGGATCTAGGAAAACGAAGCAAACTATCAATAGCATTAACGACTTCGTTTTACGTTGTAGAAAGCGTATTCTGTACATATGTACGATTTCTTGAAGCCACTCGCATGCACAACAAAACTCATACATTCGGTTCATGCTGGAGATAGGATAACGACCGACCACTTTTTCACCTCCAACAATGCAAAATGCACATACACGTCGAACAGATAGCCTCATCATGCCTTTTGTACGTATTTTTACGGCAGAAGCAGTTGTTTATGGCAGGCATGATACCCTTCCTCTGAATCTCAAACGCCCCCGCGCACCCACATAGCAGCAGAACACAGCAGTCTAACATCAGCGGTACAATAGCAGCTACGGTACAACAGCACGGGCGCGCTTCGAGCTGTTTTTGTTGCTTTTGTGACAGCGTGACAGCCACGGTGCTTTCTACGTGTGCATATGTGCTGTGGAGATCGGATAACAACCGACCTCTTTTTCGCGGCCAACAATGCAAAAAGCAAATGTCGCACATCAGATAGCCTGATCATCTGATCATGCCCCATGTACGTATTGCAGCAGCAGCACGTGGTAGTTTATTGAACGCCCGTGTTCCCTATTTTCGACTTGCGACGCCCCCGGGAATTCAAGGTAACCACATCCCGAAGAGGAACCTTGTACCTGGTACATGTTTTTGAGAGGGTCGCATTTAAGAGAGGCCTACAACATCTGGCACGCCCCTCTCTTAAACCGTAGCCGCGACTGTACCAGGATAACCCCAACTTTGGGATCTATATTCGTACCAGGTACAGTACGAGTATACCTGGGTAGTCGCATGTTCGGGTAGCTTTGATACTGCTGTAGAAACGGTGCCGTCCTACTGTAGGTATATATCTTGGTCGAGCTGTATTATTGCTGCTTTTCCTGGTGAAATTGCGTACATGTAGTCTATAATCTAGACGAATCAGGTCAGCCTCGTCTCTGTGTTGAGCTTCAGAAGTTGCTACGATACAACGAGATTATCTCATTACCTCAATTACTTCGTGCCAGGTATATACCAGGCATCATATACCAGTCAGCTGATACCAGGTACCTGATACAGCAGCACAGCAGCACAGCAGTGCGTTCAGCACGAGCTGAATTCAGAAAGTTGTTGGTACGTTGCTCGATGAAGACTACTATTAAGTACAGAAAATTTAAGAACCGTTTGATTGCTCATGTGAATACAAAAACGGTCATTATATTTGCGGACAGCGTGGTAAACATCTAAAAGTACATGCTAAAAAGCGAGGAGCAAGTTAACACCCCAGCGTGCGGGACACGCCATCCAAGCGCCAGCCAGCAGCGCCATAACCCAAGCGCTGGACAAAACCTTCTCTCGACAAGAGTGCACGGCCGTGCACAGCCGTGCACACACCCACAGCAGCCAGCTTGATTCACGACAACACGATACATCGCTGCGCTGGTCTGGAGCTTGCTCGCCTACGCACCTTGGTCGTAGATTTGATACGTTTCTTGTCCGCAGCGACATCACCAGCGACAACCGCACCCCCCTCCACTTTAGACACACCCCCGGTCGTATCCTCCTCCTTCGCAGGAGCAGCAGCGGCTCCTGTCCCCGCCGATGCTGTAGCTCCGTCTGCGGCTGCCATGCTGCACGAGTTGCGGGGCCTTCTGTGGCACAGGGCTTGCCTATCGAAGGAGTCCTGCTGTCGCGTCACTGACCGCCAGCTGGATGTCGAGGCGACCTGAACGTGAAACGCCTGGCATGATGCCACGGCGCAGAGCACGGCGATGCCTGCCTTAAGCATCGTAGCTTGCGCGTGTCAAGCGTGAGAGATACGAACGACAGCTCAGTGTGGTTGAGCCCTCTTTAGTTGGAAGTCGACAGCACAGCAGCACAAGTACATACGTAGCTCGAGCGAAGGCAAACTGACGATGTTTGCTTTCGATTCCGCCGCGTTTTTGGGGCACGATCTATGATTGGCCAACGTATTGCATTGCTCGATGCTCCACTCTCCACTCTCCACCGCCGCTGCGCCGCTGCTGCTGCTGCCGACTGTTTTGCTTCTCGCACACGCACCGACGACGTATGATACAACACAATATGCGAGATGCGGCTTTGAGTTCTGAACCGGTGACCATTCCGCATAAAAAAATATCCGGGTGGTCTGGAGTGGAACGTGTATGATGTGGCTCGACTTCGACTTCGTCCAAAGTACGAAACACGCCGCACGAGGCACGAGGCAGCAAGCAGAAAACATCTGGGAAACAGTATGTAGTCTCTGGCATATTTACTCGCACATTCGCACATTCGCACACTCACCCAAACACGAAAAGGAGAGGCATCGCAGGCCAGTAACTCACTGCTGCTGCCGCTGCTGTGCTCTATCACACGAATTGCAACGTCGAGCCCTCGTAGTTTCACGAGTACAGAGTACTGCGCTCAGTTCAGTCCTGAAAGTAACGTCGGCGATATCTTGTCAGCAACACCGACGAAGAAAGTGCCGTACGTACGGTCGATGGGACCGTACGAACTATGTACTACCTGGTATATCAGAAATTTGGGAGAATACCAGGTACTGTAAGTTAGTGTGGAACACGACCTCTCAAACGAGAAAATCTAGTCTGGGCCAGCATTCCGATTCCTTGATTGAGGGCCGTAACTGCCGTAGAGATCTACCAGAGGTACATGATGTATCAGCGTTTCACGTCACGCCCAATACCCGCGGGCACCGAGCGAAGAAACCGTTCTTGGGAGAAGGAACACATTTGATCGTTCAAAACGTAAAAAAATACTGCTGCAGTGCAGTTTTGGATGTGTCCCCAATCCAAGTCGTAGACATCGAATCAAATGCGACTTACGTCGGTGTCAACTAACTGGGCGTCCGAAAACAAGGATCCTCGACCAAAATCATATGGCGGTGACAAAACAATTTTTGACAGGTACCGCCCTCCGAATCTCCGAAGCCAAACCGCAACTCCCTCTCCAAGCTGGTCATTCTACTCAACCACCTGACTCGTTAGCTTCCCTTAAAAGTCACCCCCCCCCCCGGAAATAAATCAGACTTTCAATGTACCGGCCTCCACACTGCTGCTGCTGCTGCACAACGAAACAACGGAACTTAAGCAGACCAACCTAGCCTAGATCACAAGGTTCCCCCAAAAAAAAACTACCATCGATGCCATCAACTAATCAAATCTTGCTCCAAGAAACGCGAGGTGGTGCTTATGGGGCGCATCGCTTAGGGTCCCTCGGGAACATGGACGCCTTTCGGATGTTCTTGAGGCCTAGGAACAGCATGACCACCCTTTCCAACCCGATTCCTCCACCGCCTGAACAAAAAAACACGAACCGACGCCCGTACGCGCGTTGGGTTTGTAGACATATCGCGAAGGGACAGCGGGGCGGGGGGGAAAGGATTTATTGTTGTGCATGGGCGTAATCGTACGATCATAGACCATCGCATCCCCACAATACAGGGACGGAGCACGTCGGGTTTTCACGGACCAGGCAGACATTGCTTGCACCAAGCGCGAAGCGCTGTGAGGTGTTCGGGGAGTCGCATGAAGAGGGGGGTCAATCCATGTGCGTTTCATGCCGGGCGTCGACCTTCATAACACTCGATTTCAGCAAACTACGTTTTTGTGAAGAGCAAAGCAAAGTAACTCCACCAATGTATAGACGGCTTCGGGGCCGCGACTATTAATATGCAAGGTACCTCGTTCGCAGCTACGAACCCCTGCCAACAAAAATGGCAACGGGTGGCGGCAACAATACAAAATGCGGTTCAAAAGTAAGCTGTATACTCTCACAAATCATACCGAGGACATTACATGGTATCTGGTACCAGGTATCGACTACACGTCATATTTTTCGTATGGTATTCATGGCGTATTCACCCAGTATATCTAGTTTGTTTCCTGATTTGGTATTTTCTTCCACTCCACAACTACTGGAGCCTGCCCTATGATCACTGCCTAGACAATAGCGAGACTAAAGCGACGATTTGATGTTGAGAACAACAACACAAGACAACGACGCACACGAAGAAAAACATCCCGAACACTACCCTACCGCTCCGCCGAGCACGGTACGAGACAGAAACACGGGCACCCACCGTGAGGCTCCGCGCCGTGCTTGAATGCTGCCAAGTACGAGGCGATGCCCTCGAGGGGGATACCCTTCACCGTGGCCCTCTCGATCAAAAGGGGTAGATCGTGGATACGCTGGGCGCCCGAGACGATTTCCTGAAACGTCAACGCAATGGCGGATGGAAGCCGGCGGTGTTTGGATGAGGGGTGCGAGCAAAATAAACAGAAGCTACTCGGCTGCTGCGGATGAGTGTGGTATGAATGCAGCTTGGCACGCCAAAGCTGGGGGTGGCTGGCCGCAAACTCTAAAACGGTGGACCGACACAAACGTTTGAAGGGGCGGGGGGCGTGGGGATGAAGCGCAGAGGGAGGAGACAGAAACCGCGTAGTCTAGAGCATTAGTAAGTGCTGAGGGCGGGTTGGCAGAAGACATGAACCAAACGACCGTCCCACGGTTTGTTTGGAAAATAAACTAACGTGTACTGTGTGCCGCGAAAAAGGCAACAACAGAAACGGCCACAACAACAACGACCAAGAGAAAGAGCCGAGAAACCCCCACAAAAACCAAGAGCATGACACATACACGTAGAAACCCCATGCGAATTTCCAACACAGACATACATCACTGCAATTCAATATGAAACATACTGCTGTAACACAAGACCACACCCTACGCTCAATTTCAGTAAAATACGAAGGGAAACGGGCAAAATAAAAAAAAGGAGCTGCCCGGCGAAAAAGAAAAACAGACACAAAGAGTCCCCACCTCTCCCCTGATAAAGATGTCGAAGCTGTTGCTGTGCTTCGGGTTGACCGGGCACGGCATCGTGTAGAAAGGCCTGACTTCGAGTGGGTACTTGTCCATCATAAAGAAGTCCGTTCCGTACTTGTCGGCCACCAGGTCGCCGAGCTTTTTCTCGTGCTCCGTCGTCAGGTCACCGTCGATATCAGCTGCCAGAGGCCACACCAAACAGGATATACATTACACGCAACGGGATTCCGAAGAAACGTCGCAAAACACGTGGCAATGCAGTTAGTGCAGAAACACATAATATCATTACAAAAAAAAACTGCGTTTCATATATTTTAAAAAACTGCTCTTCATACGAACAGGTTAGGCGATACGTCGGGATCAGTTGCCGAAGGCCATGACACACAACCACGCGACACGATACACCACTGACGCACAGACACAGTAAACCCGCGAGGGGTAGTCTTGACACGAACGTACGATGCGTCCGCGGTACGTGACAGTGACAGTGTCACCAACAAAGGCGGCGAGTGATAGTGAGCCGTGCGTGTGTTGAAACGTGTTGGGTCTCCATCTTAAACAAGGAGCAACCGGAGCACGAAACGTGGCGAGTGGATGAAGACGAGCCATGCCGAAAACCCACAAAACAAATACACGGTTCGTCTGTAAGGAGAAAGCAGGGCGAACGAGAGACGCTGGGTGAACTTAACCTTGAAGAATACGAAGCGAGCGATAAACAACAACACCAACACCACACCAACACCAACGACAACACAAACACCAACGACAACCAGCATCAACTCCAACGACAACAGCATCAACTCCGACGACAAAAACAACGCCAGCGACAAAAACACCAACACCATCGACAAAATAACACCAGCACCAAAAAAATTAACACCAACGCTAACACCAACGACAACAACACCAACACTAACGACAACACAACAACAAAAAATAACGCCCCCGCCACCTACCAACACCAACGACAAAAACAACACCAACACCAACAACGGCAAAAAAAAACGACAGAAGACGCACCATCGTAACCCGCGTCTCTCAAGAGCTGAATGCCCTCCTGGAACGTTAACCTTAGCGTGGGCCGTGTGTAACGCAAGTCTTTGAAAGGGTGTTGCTGTCGCACCGCCTCAAGCTCCTCCTTGCAGTGACGGTTCAGCTCGTCGAAGATATGGATAAACAGCTCCGAAAACACCTCCAGAACCTTGGGAAGGGGGTCATTTCGTGGGCAAGGGAGGGCGGGCGCGTAAGGTGACACTTCCTGACATGGACATTGATGAGGGGAGGGGAGGGGAGAGGAGGGGATCGTCCTCATGCTCCGTTCAAGACCGCAATGAATGCGATGTGTATCATGAACACACTCCCTCATCGGCTCGCCTGCCGGTTTGATAGCCCAACTTTATTAGATATGTAATGCTATCGGTTTGCTCGTGCCGAGTGCTGCTAGTATACCACCGTAAAAATCGGATATTTGAGCCCTGACTGTTCGCAGGGATAAGGCGGCGGATCTTTCCACAAACAAGGGACAGCCTCAGCCTGGCACATTCGACAGCCAGCCAGAATGAATGACTACGGGGTTACTACCACAATGGGAAACGCCGTGCTCAATATTTTCGAACGGTCACCTGCTGGCCCAACGATGCCAGAGAGAAAAAACAACACAAATTTTCGTTTGGTATCGAAAGTAAAGCATACCTCGTAGTAGTGCTCCTTGAGGACCATCTCGAAGTCGAGACCGGTAAACTCGCACAGGTGGCGGTGGGTCCGAGATTTCTCCGCCCTGAACACAGGTCCGACCTGGTGGCGACGTGCAACAACACAGACAGCAAAGGATAGCGAATCAGATTGTCTTAAGCTTACAGCCACCACCGCTATCCCACATAAAAACAACGAGAAGGAGGAAGCACCGTTGTTCAGTTTGTGGATGACGAGGCAACGCGAGCAGAATACGTATGTTTTGAGAGGCTCCCTTGCCCCCCCCGCCCCCCCTCGACCGTACGGCAGTCGCGTGAGCGGTAAATAAACTCCCGCCCTTCCCTGTCAGGGAAAAGGGCGTTGTTAGACTCCAGGACGCGGGAAGGGTGGTAAAAGCTGTGCTTAGCTCCGCATCAGTTGGAGGGGGGCTTAGCACCCTGACACAGAGGCTGTGTGTAGGCAGCAACGATGTTTCCGTTCCTCAGTTTCCCTTGCGTCCCCTAGCCCCACCCGCATGCTAACACCTTTTCCAATCATCACCCCCGTTAGAATGGCACCCACACTTCGGGAACACACTATTTTGTATACTTGGAATTAGAAAAATGATGTTCTTGAGTAGAATGGTTGTAAACTACCTACGCTGTTCAGGTATTAAGAGCAGACACAACTCCGATAAACCGCGCTAATTTCGACAACTGATAACGCCCCCGCCCGCC
Source organism: Alaria marginata (assembly GCA_037833945.1). Lineage (NCBI taxonomy): Eukaryota > Phaeophyceae > Laminariales > Alariaceae > Alaria > Alaria marginata. The sequence continues at coordinate 10,155 of JBBMKB010066021.1, forward strand.
GCCACCCCGATTCCCTCCGTCGGCATCCCTCTAAAATATGGGAAAGCTCACCTCCATGACACGTCCGAACCCTCCGCAAGCAGCCGTCATCTGCTTGTACAGCTGCGGACTCTGCGCCAGGCACGCGGGCTGCCCAAAGTAGTCGGTCACGAAAACCTCCGACCCTCCCTCGGACGCCCCTGCCAACAGCTTGGGACTGTGGATTTCCATGAAGCCCTGGAGCAGAGAGAGAGACGATCAGGAGAATAGGGCACACGCTTGCCTGTTGAGCACCTCGCCAGACTGCAGAAGAGCCAGCCACCCTCATACCAATCATGGTGGAATGCAAAACATGATTTGACGTGTGGTGTAATCGCACCTCTTTCGCGCCCAACAGCAGCGTCATGCTGCCTGCAAAATCATCCGTTGCGAAGATTCCGGTACGGCAAGTCATCTATTCGGCGTTTTCGGTAAAGAAAAAGGAAAAAAAACACACACGAAAACGCTCGGCCCAAAGCAACGGTACTAAGAATTGCACAAGCCACCGTTGAGAACGTAAAACCGACATATGACAACATGCCCCCTGAAACGCTTGGCTGTCACCAGTCGATTCCGTGAATCCCGCCTGATTTTCCTTGGATGCGGCGAAACACCCAACGCCAGGATGGAAACGCAGGAGTTTAACAAGAGACATCCTCAACGAGTTAAACCGCCGAGCGGCTTTTGCTTTCTCGCGAAACCTAGGTACCGCTACCTGCGTTCGCCCAGCTTCCGCGCCGTGCAAATCGTCACCACCCCGCAAACGTCACGAGCACAGCTGCTACAACCCGCAGCCCTCGGATTTACACGATGACTGACAAAATAACACTTGCACGCGGCGTACAGCCCCCAGAGGAAAAGCTCTGTAGTTAGGGGCGCAAAACGACGGCAGCGCCAGAATCGCCCCTTTTTTGTTCTCAGTGTCTCACGACCAAGGGTCTGAGAGGCCGACTCAATGCGAGGCAACGATCACGCCATGGAAAAATGATTTGATAAAAAAAGGCCCGCGACAAGAGATGGAAGGCGGGGCGTTTAACATGCGCACCTTGGAGGCGAGGTTAGCCCGGAAGTACTGGCACACCGCCGACTGGATCTTGAAGATCGCCTGGTTGGCTGGCGTGCGTAGGTCTATCCAACGGTGGTCCAGCCGCGTGTCTGCGGCCACAGTGGGCACCTGGGGCGACGCAAAGTGCAGGGGCATGAGAACCTCGTGGCATGATGTAATAGGCGAACGCAGTCGAGCCTTTGGAAGCATGGCTGGAGTGACATTCACCACGCTTTTTTCTAGGAGTCGGAAGACAAGCGGGGCAATGTGCCGGGCAAATCAAACGTGCGGGGCAATCAATGTGAGGTGCAACCGAAGCGCAGGCATGGACACAGCACGTTGCAGAATATACACAGAGGAGTAGAGGGGGGAAAGCCCTGCGGTAGAAAAAACGAGGGTAATCTTTCCGACGGCGTCGCAGAACACAAAAAGAGCTTTATATTATCGTCCAATGAAACTACCATGCGCACAGAAAAGCAGCGCGCGTGACGCGAAGGGTGACCTACACGCCCAGAACAACAGATACGCTCACCCTTTTGCACCATACAGGTAGGAAACCGCCCTTCACCAAACTTCAACGGGCACTCAGATTCAGCTTTAACTCAGGGCACTACCTGATACAAAAATAAAACGTAAGAGTCATCCTACTCCACTTTTACGTTTTCCAACACGCGGTTTGAGATCATTAAGTCAACATGCAAGCAGCAACAAGCACCGCAAAGCCGCACACTTGACTTTATCCTAAGCCACCTTGCAGCGCCAATATTCACGACCCTCTCACCCCTCCCCCGACTCACGTCCTTTTTTACCTCACCTTCCCTTCCGTCTCAGCCTTCTCCTCCTCCTCGGGAGTGAGGTCCGGCCTCATCGCGTCGGCCACGATCAGCGGTAAAAACGTATCGGCGGCGCTTACCACGTGGATCTGCAGCACAAGAGGATCGTACCAGCAACCGAGAACATACAGACGTGGGTGGTCGATGGTAGCGATTGGTTGATGAGGCGACGCGACTCACAGCGCAACGAGCGCGGGGTTATTACAGCCTTGTTGAAATACGGCGAATAACGAGACATACAAACATAGAGAGCTGTTGTAAGGCAGGGGGAAAAACGCACCAAAAATCCCATCGCGGAATGGCCACAACAAACGGAAGGCATCATTGCCTGACACCGTGGGATGTTTGACAAAAAAGCGTGCTTGCGAGGAACGCTGAGGGAAGGATACAACAATCGTTTTATCTACCGCAACGTAGACCTCGCGGCAAACGCAACATGGGGGCACCGTCCCACCAGGCGGCACAATGAAAATATAAATAACAGATCCCGCCAGAGGAGACCAGGGCATATACTATCGTTTCACTGGCGGGGCCTCCAGGCAAATGGGCGGCAGGCGCTCTGTGTCCGACAAGAGCCACGGACCGCCCTCCAACCCCAACCCCCTCAAACTTCGTCGAGGGCGTGCGATCGGCTTTCTCGCCTACACTAGACGTGCCATAGCGCTATCCAACCGCAGACGCATCGACCCGCTCCGCCTCTCGTCCCCGCAGACCCTCCCAAACTACCGCCCTTTGTCGCACCTCCTCGATCTTGAGCTCCACTTCCTTTTGGGTGCACCCGGACACCGGGGAAGGGGTGGTGACAAGCTTGCCCCTCACATCGATCACGGACTCCTTCGACACCTCCTCCGCGTACTGTACCATCGGCCTTCCAACATCGCCCCCGACGAAGACGGTGGCCTGCACGGTGTAGAGGGTCTGTCGGAGGACCAGAAACACGCCCTTCTTGATGGATCTGTCCAAACCGCGAACAATGCAGCGCCAGGAACCGGGAGATAGAGCATAAGACACCCCTTTCACTACTGCAAAAATTGTCCTACTATAGTTATAAGTACTTCGTCCACACAATCGTGGGTGCAACTCTAATGGGCTTAAAATAAATTCTGTCCCCAAGGGCCGAGCGGGCGCGGACTTGGGCAGTATCGTGCCTAGGTTGAACTTGTGGTTCCACGCTCTGAAAAAGATGTGTCCCCTTCGTACATGCGGACTGCCGGAAGCGCCGCGGCTTGTCCCCATGACCCCCCCAACACAAGAGTATGTTTTCATTACTGATCATGTTACATTTACCGCAGTTCCTCGCACACCAGGTACTCGACACTAGCAAGCGCACCAAACAATAATGTACGGGTTACGAGTACCTACCCCAAACGTTCAATTCGGGTATCCCTGTGAGTTACGACTACGACGTGTCACTTGCCGTTCATTTCCGCATCCCATCCCTCTTTGGACTTTGGACCCCTCTCGCTTCTGTGCAGCGGTTTATTCTGTGTGCACTGTACTCGAAACTCACATCGTCTACTACCGGTATTGCAGCGCAATGGTTTCACAACGATTCTCTGCTGCGAGCAAATAACGCGACTCTGCTGCCGGACAGTAGCAGATAACAGTAGACAGCAGCAGCAGCAGCACGCAGCAACTACAACTCTGACCTGGACGTGTGCACCCTCGCACGCAGCCAGATGTCTTGCCCGGCCTTCTCAGGGGTCAACTCCCCCACGGCGCAGAACTTCTTGCCCGTCATTTCCGTGGACTGGACCAAGGGGAGGTCACCATGCCGCCATTCCTGCCCCTCCGGCGTGCTGCACAAACAACGTGCGCCAACCAAGATAAGAACCACAAGTACCTGGTGTCAAAGGACGAACTAATAGTATGCACAAAATATCGCGTTGATGAGACACGGGAGAGGTTGGGCAGCTCCTGGAGGCGATGATAGCAAGCAGCGGAATACTAAACGCCAGTTTTGGGCCAGTTCTTATACAGTCGGACCCGTGAGTCGAAAACGGCCTTTTCCGACTGAACTTTTTTCGACTGAAATTTTCTTGGCCTCCTTCTTATCGTCAGTCGAGTCGATTTCATATTGTTGTGCCCTCCTGGAGGCGGTTGATGTGACGGAGTACTGCTGCATGGCAGTCGAAAGTCGGTTGGAAGCTCTGTGCTTCGTGCGTTTTCCGCGACCAACCCGTGTTTCGCGCGCAACGAACCCCCGCCCAAGCGGGCTGGTGGCGTTGGACTTAGCCGAAGGCCGCCAAAGCTACGTTCGTGGCGTTGCACTCTGCCGAGAGCCGCCAAAGCTACAGGCAGCGTAGCTGTTGTAGGCAAAGTGTCACCGATACCGCGCGCTACTGCCATCGAATGATACACCCCAGCTGCTGGCGGGCGGGGCTAGGAATGTGCCACGCTGACGTGCGGCGAGAAGCAGCAGCAGTGATAGCAGCCAAACCAGCGTCGGCGCTGTTGTATGATACTGCTGTGTGGTACGTAGTACCTTGTATGGGTGTGTGGCCGTGTCTGTGACTTCGTGGTTGGATGAGCGATGCGATGGGTTCAAAAACACTTTCGACTGAGCAATTCGACTCGCACATCCAGTCGAGTCGTCCGTTGTCGACTGGATGTGCAAGTCGGATTGTTCAGTCGAAAAAGTTTGAGTCGAAAAAGCTCTTTTTCGGCTGTGTGAGAAGCCCGGTTTGGTCTTCAGTCGAAAAGGGCCCTTTTTGACTGACGGATCTGAACCAGAATCGGCCTATTGAGTTACTCGTTCGATAAGATTGGCGGTTGCGTGTGCGGCGTAGTCCTCAAAACAGCTCCGGACTCTGAACGATAGCAGCGTAACCATACCAAAAGCCACGAGCAAGAGCTGCAGAAGAACTGGTTTAAAGCTGTGCTATATAATCGAAGACACTATTATATCGCACAGGCAGCTGTGCGCACAGGCAGCTGTGCAGCTGTGCTTCTTTGCTTGCTTGGAGTTGAGGTCGACAAGTCGTATGACCCCTACTGGCGTCCCCAGTGGCTCAGTTGGTAACCTCGTAAACCTCCTGACGGCTATGTTGCGGGTTCGAAACTCTCTGGAGTGAATTCGCAATTAGCGTGGAAAGCGATACATTATTCGTGAGAAAACAAATTCGACTTTAAATGGTTGACGAGGGAAAGGGACGGCTGAACCCCTCTCGCGATAAAAATTAAGGCAAGAACCGCAGGAGGAAAGGTGGAGA